>PVIR01014378.1:0-41766 GCA_004026965.1 Petromus typicus | reverse complement strand
AGGAGGAGGAGGAGGAGCAGGAGGAGGAGGAGGAGGAGGAGGAGGAGGAGGATAAAGAAAGATAATTTGTTATTCAGTTACTCTATGTGGAAACATTTAGGTTACCCCAGATGTTGTAAAGACTTCAAAGGGCATTTTTTTTTTTTTTTAGCTTTTCCCTCTGACAGAATACAAAATAAAAAAAGCTCTTCAACTTTTCATTATCGATAATGTTTTGATTATAGGAACCAACATTAGGGTTAAAAGGAAAACTACAAGTTAAAAAAAAAAAAAGTTCAGGGAGGAAATAAAAACCTTCAGTGGTGAATTGAACATATGAGCTTGTTTAAAAATATGTTTCTGTTTCTGCTAATGGGTCATTTTCACCTGCTCCTGCGAGCCCACCTGGCCCAGCTGGCCTGCTGCAGCTCCTGAGCAATCCGAATGAGCTATCCTTGCAGTCTGATCCCCAGGAAGCAGAGGTGACCAAAGGGTCAGAGAAACAGAAGCTGAGCCATTACAGAAATGGGTAATCCTCCAACAGGAAAATCCACTCCCACATCGTTTGGAGCCAAATGGAGACCCGCTAGGCGCAGGGAATCACCAGCTGAGTTCCCGTTCGAAATGTGTAATCATCGGATACACTCAAAGCCAAACGCCATGCGGAAACCTTGTGGCTCACCATATGTTTGGGACACCTTTGGTGTTTACTAATGCCCCAAGACTGTGTAGGGGAAGCTGCACCAGAGACAACCAGAGAACTCTGAGAGAACGCAAGGAGGTTGGAAGAGAGCCGCTTTTGTTTGTGTATGTGATCAAAGCTGGGGGCATTTCATCAGCGAGCTACTGTGCCGAATTTAGAAAAACTAAACCCCTGAAAGTAAACTTGCTCAGGTTTCACAGTGTATCTTTAGGAAATCCGTCTCATCTCAAGGAATTCTCTAGCATTGTTTAGTGTTTTACTTTTGCTAGCTAGCTTGGTTTTAAAAATTACACAAAAAACCAACAAAAAGACATTTGTCCATCACAACAAAATACTGATACAATCATTTTGTGGGGATTGATTACAGGCATCTGTCCAAACAAAGCCATCCCCGACCCCTGCCATATTTTCCTCTGTAAAAAGAAACTGAGAAAAACAAAACTAAGTATGCTTCCAGAACTCCAGGAAAGTCTGAAGAATGCTATTTTTCATTTTATTTCCAGACTGTGAATGTATACTCAGACTATTCAATCTACCACCATCCTCTGTTTTTTCAAGTTAAACCACCAGCCACTGTCCAGGGGGATGAAAACACTATTTTTATGCACTGTGACATTTTTAACTTGTAAAACATTGCAAAGGTAAGTGGTAGTTCTCACAGTCTGGTGTATTTTTGGAGTTTCATAATCCTTCTAGTCAGAGTTCAGGGGCTGTTTTTTTTCAACATTTTGGCCTGTCATAGCCTTTTCTCCATAACTGTACATGTTTAAAAAATAAATCTTTTTTTCTCACTGCTCTCCCAGCCATCTTGCTGAAAGGCACTGGAAGGAGAAGAGAACACACACTTGCTCACGCTTGGTCTGGCCTGCTCTGATACACCGTCTCTGAACCTGTTTCCTCTGCTTTCCTCTCCACTTATTGCCTTCTCCTGTTTTATTATCTCTTAATTTTCCTCTCTCTGTTTTCTCCTTCACATATATTTCTGTGAAATTATATTTCAAATAAGATTTGATTGTATATGAATTATATTTCCAATAATGTGTTTTTCTCTTCTCTCATCTGTGATAGCCAATGGTGAATTAAATCAAGTTAACATATATATGATTGTGAACTATAATCTCAGAATATTTAAGGGAGAATTTAAACTCTTGACATCTCTGATTGCCTAAATGATGGTAATACAACTTGTTGAATTATGAGAATCTATTTTGTTCCTTTCTATCCTGTGAGGCATTACATGATTTATTTTTTCTTAGTTGAACAAATTCACTATCAGACAAAAGAATAGCATAAAGTAGAGTTCGACATGTATTAAGCTTAGAAGATACAAGGTCCATATAGATCTACCAGGATAACTGAGTTATGAATGAGGGATATGTGCTTATGTGGTCTCAGGAAACTCCCAAAGTTTATTTGCTAAAAAGTACTTTCACATATTAAATCCAGACTTACTTTCCCATGGCTATTGTCTTTGGTCCCAGACTCACTTTGTACAATGAAAACCTTTGTGGACTCCATCCTTTCTCCCAGCATACACCTCCAACTCTTGTTTTCATTATTCTCTCACCTATCATGATTCTAATCCCTTCTACTTTTGAGACAGGCTTCGTCTCAAAGTGTACTAGTTTTCCAGTATTCTATTGTGTGAGCACGACTACAGGTTGCTCTAGGCATATCTGTCACCAAGCATCTGGTTTTTATTTCTGATGATATTGATAAACTTGATTTACGGAAACAGGGAGAAACTTATCAATCACTATAATTTATATTTTTGGCTTGATATTGGAAATAAAATATATAACAACTGATGTTTTATACTCTTTTTTAAGATCTTCCTCACCTAACTTAGTTTCACCAAAGCATAGTGTCGGACTTACAGTACAAACTGAACACGCTGTAGAATTGTCTTTCCAAACTCTCCATCGGTTAGATAAGATTTCTCTTCACCTTACTAATACTACCCTTCCCTCTCCCTCTCCCTATCCCTGTCCCTGTCCCTCTCCCTCTCTCTCTCCCTCTCTCTCTGTCTCATCTGTCTGTCTGTCTGTCTGTCTGTCTCTCTCTCTCTGTCTCTGTCTCTCTCTCTCAGGTTCCTTGGCCCTCACCCTGCTTTCCTGTTCTTCTGATAATTCCCACCTCATCTCCCAAGTTCTCCCATTTTTATTGAAAGCAATGGATTTCTGCTTTGCTTCAATGTCCAACACCCTGTACCCTTCCATACTACTGTTTTTAAAAGTGCCAGAGACCATTAGGATACGTATGACAATTTTCTGTGTAAGTGCCCACCAAACAAAAGACCCTACAGTTAATACAACTCACCAATCTTAGAAATAAACAGAAGGTTATAAATAACATTTTCTTTTCTGTCACGTGTTCAAATTCAAAATAAGGGACATCTTACATGCTCTGGAGCAGGATAATTTTCTTTTTTGACAGTTATGGTAGCTTTTCCTGGTACAAACCACGCTTAACTAGAACCACATTTCTGACTATTTCCAAAGAACGACTTTTAACACCTCTCCTAGACTGACTGTCCAGGAAGTTGCTAGTCTGGGATTTCCTGGTGTCACCAGTAACAACGTGAAATAATTAAGATGGTGCAATCTGATCAGGGAGAAAAACAATGGGATTTTGTATTCTACCAGAGATTTTAACATTTCAATAACTGAATAATTATGTGATTCATTTTATTGTTTTGTAGCTCACTCAATTTTTATGTCAATTGCTATCATTACACACTTAGAAACTGATTTTTTTAAGACCTGAATACATAATTATTTACATCCATACTTATCTTGTCCCCCCATGATTGAGGCTTTAAAGTCTAACCTACAGAGATTACATTTATTCTCAGTTGAGAAACATTAAAAGTAGAGTTATCCTCTTTTCCAGACTTGAATCTCTGTAGCTGCAGAAAGCTAATTCCAACAACGTTACATAAAAAATGGCTTTCTTTCAATACTGACAGGACAGTACGAAACACCCTCCTCCAGTGTTGTGCTGTGCCTCTAAAGCAACAAAGAATCTAACTATTGAATAGTGTTGAAAATGATACTTGTAGATATGAATAAATTCAAAGCCTTCATGTTTTGATTTGTAAAGTCTGAAAATTAATCACTGTGCCTTGCCACTTTCTCAGAGATTTAGAACCTGCTTTAGAACTTTGTATTGAGTAGAAACCCTGTTCTATAACTAAATTCCCCAACAAAGGAAAAAAGCAACAACAAACAAAGCAAACCTTATACACCAAGAACAGTTGTTGCTCTGTTTCTAAGACATCCAGAAGAAGCAGAGTAGAGTCAGAACAGTCTTGGAAAGGATGTAGGTAACTTGGCGTCAGAATTTTCACATACGGGTCATGATCCGAAAGAAGAGGGAGGCAAGCTGCAAATGGTCTTGGGAACTAAACCTTTGCTTTTCCATCCATCCCTATTAAAGAAGCATTTGTTTTTCAAAAGGACCTTTCAAGTATGATATGAAATTATTTGAAGAAGTTAGAAGTAACTACTTAACTTAGCTAAATATCTCCTTATATTTCCCATGCCTACATGGGCTCAGAAAGAGTTCATCAGCAATATGAAAAGCTTTGCATGAAAGTACACGTGGGACATAATGATAACAACATTGGTATGTTTGGTGTATTGAAAGCATTCTTTGAAAGTTAGGTAATTTTTAAAAAATAAATGGTTAATTAAGTTTTGTCTATTTTTATAATGTCTAGTTTGCTTCTGTGATGTTTTTATTTCTGTTAATTTAATCTACTAAAATGGTTTAAAAGAGAATACATTGCTTAATATCTATTGCTTTCCTTATATTTTAATGCACATTTAGTATCCTGAAAATGTATTCCATGTTTTACAGAAACTTAAGGTGAATAGTAGTCTTCTTCTGTTGGCATTATTGAGAATAAATAGTAGGCTACAACCACTGTTGTTTTGTCTAGCTTGGGCAATCTAGAGAAGAAGTTTGTTGATGTATCTAGAAACTGTCCAATATAAATATCACAATAATGCACAGTTATTACTAAATGCAACATAAATCTCCAAAAATTTGTTAGATGCCTACTTCTTGCCATGTAGCTATCTTACCACAAAAGTTAAATGAAGACTTACTGGTTTATAATTCTCACTAAACTATTTACATAATTTTTATGAAATGTCTGTAATTATTAGTTTTACATGAAAAAACAATGCTCAATCTCAACAAAAATGTGAAATATAATTTTAACATATTCATTTGGAAAATATTCAGTGTGTGGGTAATATCTACTCTAAGCCACTGTAAATCAGAATGACACTAATTCTATATTACACAGTAAAGTTTAAATGTGTATAATCTTTGATCTAAGATCATTACTTATGAGTATCAATCAAAAATACTAAAATGGTTTTTGTAGGACCTATGTGTATGCCAGTTCTTTGCAGTGTCTTTGGGATTAATTTAGGAAACCACGGTGCTTGCTTTGGGAGCACATATACTAAAACTGGAAACCATGTTAATCCATGTTATATAGTAACTCACGGCAAGAAGGCATATACACATCCATCAACAGTACACCCCAACACATTCGTCTTGACAGCAAAGCCATCTAACAATATGTTGTTTGTATTTCTCCAGATGTAATCTAGACAGTGAAAAATCTAGGAGCAGCACACTCTCTTTATTTGGACCATGGAACCAGTTCTCCTTAGAGTTAGGAAATGTCACTACGATCCTTTAATGATGAGAAGTAGAAATTCCAGGGATTTGCCTTTGTCATCTTGTCTCCATTTTTCAAGGCAAAAACATATCAGATGTCCAATCATAGTTAAATAAATTTAAGGTGAATATATTCAGGAAATGGGATGGGGAAGTAGGCATTGCTCTTATTCCAAATCATTTACTTCTTTGTGTTACCTCAGGAGCAAGTCTTCACTACGCAGAAATTTCTAGAAGGTTTTCAGGTAAATAATTACTAAGTTTTTAAAAGGCACATCACATGGACATTCTTTACTTCCAAATTTTTCCTTTTGTAGTCATCTCCATTCTCTACGCTGTAATTGTGTCAAAACAAAGGCCAATAGAAAATATATGGTTCCTAGAGGTGTTATTTAGCTTGCTCTGTATTGAGCTACCTAGTTCTATAAACAAATATACAAGAAATAAATACATAAAGTGACAGATGAAGATTAGTCTACATTAAACTGTAGATTTAACTGCAAACCAAGAAATAAGTTGACAGCACCTAAAAATCAGATACCATATTAAATCTGTATTTCCAGATTCTCTTGAAAAGTGGAAGATAGAGTAACTATGGGCTTCCTAGGTAGGTGGTGACCCTTGTCTGGATTCTGTCAAAGCATGTTCTTGACTTTGCCACAGCACCCAACTGTCTTTTACAAACAGTGAGACAACAAGACTATTGATCATCTGTTATTTTACATTTTGTAGAGTCAGTTTCCTGTATCTTTCTCAAAATCTCTGTCAGAAAAAAGAGAGCAAAAAGAGTAGGATCCTATGATCCAAGAGATAAAACTAGAAGAAAAAATTTCTGAAACACCTGGATTACTTCATTTATACAACACGTCAGCTGTCTTTTGCACTTTTCTCCATAGGCATGTACGATTTATAAACCAGGCTTCATTTAAGATGTTTGCTTCTCTTTACATTTTTCTCATTCTTATCCAGAGAGGTAATCAAATTGTGTTGTCAATCATTCCTTTCTAGTAACCTGAAAATTTAACAGCCTCAGAAAAATGTTCCTGTTCTGAATAAATTTTATTCTACAATGTCCAATTTGAGGAATCTTCCACTTTCAGGAAAAGATGAAAGTAAAAGAGAAACTCTTACCTTCTGACTGAAGATAATACCCTTTCTGCTCTAACATGTCAACCCTTCTTTCCTTGTAGTTCTTCGTGTGGTTTTTCAAATATCTCTGTTTTACCTTTAGAAGTTCCTATGACCACGCATTCATGCAGATGTATCATTTTGAGCATATTTATTATAAGATATTTTGAAGACATCATCACTTTCTTATCCGAACACACTCTCAACTTATGGCTAGGTATTTCTCTATCTTTTCTAATCACTTTCAGTAATTAAGTAAAAGTTATCATTCATTGAAAAAAAAGTCATTATGTGATACCATCCAACTGGTATAAGAGAGAATAGCTTCCTCAGTGCTTCTTTGATTTACTGATAATTCTCTAAGTTTGAGATGAAAAGAATTTGCATTTATATTTTTTTCCAATCTTGCTCTTTTAGAATTATTTAATGGGCCACAGAAATAGTGGAGTCTAGAGGACTTGTCTTTGGGCTGACATGTTCTTTGACAATGAGGAGAGTTCTGGAATACCACAGGGAAATAAAGACTTTCAAAACAGCCTCTCTTTAATATCTGTTTCAAGGGAATGAGGGACATCGGTGATGCTGAGACGAGGAGATTTTTATTTCCATAATTTAGTTTGAGTGTCTCAAAGCACAGTTAGTTTGATTTGTCTTCTTATGCTCCAGACCACAGGTGTTTCCCATTAAGACAAGCAAGCTGACTTTAACGGAATCCAGCAGAGCGGTGGGCACCGAATGCCTTCTGTGAAGTGCCAATAATTATTTGTCCTGGCTTTGTTTCTGGAGATTCTACTTAAATTGGTTCAAAAGCTGATAATCTGTTTCATCCCTAAAGATTAACCCCTTAAAAAATGAGTGTGCTTTCACGTAATTGGACTGAATAAAAGAGCTCTCTTAATATTGTTGTTAAATTAGGGAATGATTTTTAAAGTGTGATAAAAGGAGGCTTCGGAAGAGCACTCAATATGTAGCACCACTAATAAAATAGCTTCATCAATTCTCTTGGTCTTTTCAGCAGACAATGGTATAGGTAGTAAATCTAAACTGGCTAGGTCCTAAATGCTTGTATTATAAAACATGCTGACTGCTGAGTCTGCTTGGGAATATGAATTCAAACTTAAGGCATCATTTACAAACTTACTCTAATTTGCAGTTCTGTGAAACAAGATGCACTTTTTAAAACCTGCTTGTCAGCAATCTAGTGATCTTAAAATGGCTGTCGTCTCCTCTCAAAGAACAAATAGACGGACACATTTCAACACCCGTCATAAATACTATAGGCCAATGCCAGCTGGATCACAATACCAAGTTTGTTGTGGTAACCACACCTCCTTCCCTTCATTTAAATTATATTACTTCAATTCTTCACTGTAGAAGGGTTGGGTGACTCATCCCTTAAATACAAATGATCCCCCCAAGCAATCTGTGTTTATTTGTTGTCTCAAATGATGAGATGACACACAAACAAGCTGGCTTATTAGAGGGTCATGGCCACAATGGCTGTTTTCAAATTGAGCCTTTAGCGATGTATCAAGCAGTCATAGATGAACCAAAGAAGTTTTACCCCAAGATAATTCAGGTTTGTTCCTAAGAACAAAACACAAAAGCAATTTAGAGTTTCAGTCTAGAAGATACGGTATGTTTACTGAAGCTATCATTTATTTTGTAATGTATCATCCACAAATAGGTCAAAGAGGCCATTCAACCTCAGAATATGGAGTAAAACAGGAAAGAAATACCTAATGATTTTACAATTAATTTATGTTTAGACCTGGGGAAACTTCCAGGAGACTTAGAATTAGCAAACAATTTTCTCAGAACTACTACAGAGAATTTCTGAAAAATCACAAGGAGTGCAAACTATATTTGAAAATAGTGTAGAAAGACAAATGTCCTATTTTTTCAAAACAGGAGCAAAATTGAGACTTCTTGAAACTATGGACAATTATCCTAGTTATATATTATGTTCTATAGAAAAGTAATATGATGTAGTTTCTTTTTTCCAAGCTCGTGTAATATTACTAAAATTTAATAAAGAGATTGTAAGTCACAAAAATTATAAGCTAATATTATGCATAAACATAAATATGTAGATCTGAAAAAGAATAAGTCAAGCAAATAAGTAATATATTAAAGTGATAATAACACATAATTCTTTTCTGGAAATGCAAAACTAAGTGTTTATTACTGATAAAATATTTTAAAATGAATAACAAAATAAAATGATGCAGTCATCTCATACAAAGAAAGGAAAATTTTATCTATTTTAACAAATAGAAACAAATATAGCATACTGGTAATAAAAGAGAGATTGCTTATGATAAAGTTTATCTTCAAAACTTTATAACAAACATTTTAGTTAATAGCAAAATTCCTCTCTGGCTTGTGGCTATTGCTACTCTGTGGGTGCCATGAATCTCTAGTTGCTTTTTCACTTTTATTTATTTATTTATTTATTTAGACAGTGTCTTGCTTTGTAGTTAAAGCTAGTCCTGGACTCAGCCTTGAACTCAGCAATCCTGCTGCTTCTGCCTCCCCAGTGCTGGGATTATAGGCGTGAGCCACCACACCCAGCATTGTGGTATATGGTACTGATTGCTGGTGTGCATGAGTTGCCACCACCCACACTGTTGTATGTGGTTGTTAGGGATAGAACTTGGGCCCTTGCACTTGCAAGGAAAGTGCTGGAACTACTGAGCTAAGTCCCTGGCCCAAGTTGTTTTTGCTTTCTTCTGCCACCATGAATTGAAGCTCTCTTGTTACCTTTGCTGCCTTGTGCATGCTTATTTGTTATCTGCCTTGGAGTCTGCCAAATATGGACTGAAATCCCTCTTAACTGGAAGCCAAATAAATCCTTTCCCCTTTACCTCAAGTGCTATGTCTTTCATCTCAGCAATGACAGAAAAGTAACTAACAGAGAAATTTTGTACCACAGAATTGGGGGTAGCCCACTTACCTTGCCATGTGGCTCAGCAGCCTTTAGAAATGGATTTGTAGGAAGAAGAAGAGCTAGGGAATAGTCAGAGATGTGGGTACAGAAACAGAATTAGAACACCTTCGACTATTCTACATGAGAGATTCTGGTCAGAGCTTAGAGGACCAGAAGGCTAGTAAAGACCAGATTCAAGAAATTTCTACTGGGAAGGACAGAATTGGCTACTGGACTCTAGGAGAAGTGTGTAATGGCTTGATACAAAGTTTGTCTGCACTTTATTCATGTTCAGAGATTGCTGGAATATTTAGAGCTGGGAGCTAAAGAAGTAGAAGTCCAACATCTTAGGCTGTTCTTTATGGGAGATTCTGGTCAGAGCTCAGAAGACTAGAAAGCTTTTAAAGACCAAGCTCAGGAGGTTTCTGCTGGGAACAAGCACTGCACTGGCTGTTGAACTACAGAGGATGTGTTATGGCTTGTCAGAAAGTTTGTCTGCATTTTGTTCAAATCCGGAGACTTTGTCTTAGACAGAGATTAGGGGTCATGGACTAATCTTGTAAAAGAAATTTCAAGGCAATTGAATATTTAGGTAGTGGCATGGCTACAGTGGAGAACTTTTAGCTAGATCTAGGTTGAGACTCAGTAGCAAAGATCCCACACCCTGTAATCCCAGCACTTGGTTTCTCCAAGATGGTGGCAGTGTATGGAAGTCACTCAAAATGGCAGCAGCCTAGACTTTGTTTCAAAATGAAGGCAGCTTATTATGTGCTCCAAGATGGCGGCAGCCTAGAGAGGTTGCTCCTAAATGGCAACAGTTTAGTATGGTTGCTTCAAAATGTCTGCAGCTTAAGTTTGCTTCAAAATGTTGGCATCCTAGGGAGGTTGTTCTAATATGGTGGCAGCACAGGATTATTGCTCAAAACTGGCAAGAGCCTAACAATGTGATGTAGATTTTAAATAAATAGTTTTTATGTATCAAGAATATAAAGAGTTCATTAATAAGAATCAGGAACCTACAGAGGAATAAGTCAAAATGAGTTCAACTATGCCTTGCCTGCTAGAGTTACTAGTATCCAAAATAAGTACTGAAATCCTAGAAAATACTTTTTTCCTCCATCAAGAGAGATATTATTTCTTGTATAATTTTATTGATAAAATAGATTTTAGGCAGGCTGACAACTGTCATCAGTGACTTTAACATCTTATTCCATTATCTTTCTTTATACTATCTGTATTGCAAGATTTCTTTTATTGCAATGTGACTGCATCTAATTTTTTCTCCACCTTTGGCTACAATAACTAGCTCTACATTGGATCAAACCAGCACATCCTTTTGGGTTTGAAGCATATATTGTCTCCAACATTGAGATATGTCTATGGACTCTGCCATGAGAGATGCAATATTAACATATTTATTTCCTTTAAAAGTGCAACATCAGATTTCCAAGGACTAATCTGTATAAAGCTAAATATATGTAGCCTATGTGAGCCTCGAACTCACAGTAATACTTCTGCCTCTGCTTCCTAAGCGCTGGGATTACAGGCATGAGCACCCATTGCCAGCACTGTGGTATGCAGTTCTGATTGCTGGTCAGCGTCAGTCAACCTGCCTGGCTTGGTTGTACATGGGTAACAGGGATCAAACCCAAGCTGTTGTACCTGCAAGACAAGCACCAGAAACACTTTGCTAAAGTCATTGGCCCCCAAATGTAAATTCTTTTTTTTTTTTTTGTTTGAGACAAGGTCTCACTTTGTAGTTCAGGCTGGCCCTGAGCTTAGCCTCAAACTCACATCACAGCAATCCTCCTGCCTTTGCCTTCCAAGTGCTGGGGTTACAGGCATGAGCCACCATGCCCGGGCACTGTGGTATGTGGTACTGATTGCTGCTGGGCATGTGTCTCCATGCCCAATATTGTATGTGGTTAACCAGGGATCAAACCCAGGCCCTTGCACTTGCAAGATAGGCTCTGGAACCACTGAGCTAAACCCCTGATCCCTCCAAATCTAAGCTTAAGCAGGCCTTCAAGGCCCTCTAAGATCTAGCCTGTGCCTCCTACTAAGACTCTTTATCCTCTCTATTCTTCCCTTCAAAATTCCTACTCAATCAATACCACCTTACAAGTCACTTTCTAAACCCAACATACTTGCTCACCATGACATTCTAATCTTTGATCACTGTCACAACATTGTTCCATTCCTTTTTCTCTCAGACCCAGATTATCTTTCAAATGGGTACCAGACTGTATTTAATGTCAGAATCCTCCCTCCTTTCTGTCTCCTGTCACTAGGATGTGATGAAGTGATGTCTTTTTCATCTTTTGTGCTTTTCCGAGAGAAAAAGCACAAATAAGAGACATACATGAAGAAAAGCATAAAATAAAAATTACATAATTGTACATTTCTTTAGGGTCAGCTGGGAGATCTGTAATGATTTGCTACCAGTGATGAATATATGAGCATTTTGATCATTTCATAAACATCAACAATTTCTAACTTATTTCACTGAAGCCCAACTTCCAACAAATAGAACAAAAGATTCCTATATGTAGACACCTTATAATAAATGAAAGCAAAACTCTCTCTTTATATCCACCTATTTTTCTGTTTCTAGAAGAAACACTATGCCTCATTTGGTTCTTCAGTTTTTTACCTTGATTGTTCCTTTCTTTATTCTAATGTTTTTGAAATCTTGTTGACTGTTAAAACATCTACTAATAAACTAGTGATATATTAAGTAGGTAATGCTGGAACATGTAATTGGAAAACGTTTGATTCTAGATATACTATTGCATAACTGCAATTTCTGATAAGTCATTGTACTCTCTAGATCTTAGTTTTCACACCTGTAGAAATAAAAACTTTTTCAAAAAATTTTATGAACATTACCTGAGAAAATACATTTCAAAGACTTTGGAAAATATGTCCTTTTCTTTTCCTCCTGCTAATTTTTACTACATCTGTAATACTTGTTATTGATAGGAATACAATCTCTGTTTCACAAGAACTTTTATGAATATGATTTAAATTTTCTATTAGTATTTGGGGGAAAAAGTGGGCAAGGGAGATATAGTTTATCAGTTTTTATTTCTTTGGAGTATTTCATACCATACATTTAGCTATCCAAACTAAAATAAAAATGAATGATATATGATTAAAGGTTCAAGAGAAAATTTCATCAATTTTATAAATAATATAAAAATTGAAGAAAGAGTTATATGACAGAATCAAGATTCAAATACTTCAGTGGGTAGAAAGCAGATAATTTCTACCCATAAATTGTCCTGGATTTATATCAGTATTGTCAGTAAACAGAGAGAAATATCTCTTGAGTTGTTTTATTTATTGTTATTTGTGTTGGCCAATTATGCATTAATTGATATGATAACTAAGATGAGATGGTCCAGTCTAGTTGAATTGAACAGGCCTAAAATAAATATTAAAGATTCAATACACACATTATTCATATTACAAACTTGGAAAAGATTTTTCTGCTTTTGGAAGCCTCTAAACAGAACTGGAGTATTTCCAAGGAAGTGTAGGCAGAACTGGCAAGGTTCTTCAGGTACAGCTACAGCTAATATAACTGGGCTTGTTTAGTTTGAGAAACCAAAGATAGAGAATACATGACATCTGACTCTTAAGTATTTGAGCAACTCTCATTTGAATGACGTTAGACTGTTTCTGAGAGTGTCAGTGGCAGCATTGTATCCGTGGAGAGTCAGACACTGACATAATATGAAAAAGACTTTAAAACTTTTAGAGATGATGATAAGAATAACCAACTTCTTGGTAAAATCCCCTGTACTGGAAGATAAAGTATCTAATAAGCATGGTGTAAGAGAGACTTTCTTTGGGTTAAAAAATTCTATTACAGAAGCTTCTAGACTAGCAAAGGGGTTAAATCCTAATAAGCCCATCATATGTTGAAAATATAATATGTAAAAAATGTGTTTAATCCACCTAATCTACCAAATGTCATAGTCTAGCAGAATCTAAGGTAGCAATGGTGAATCAATGACAATAAATGGCATGCTACAGCATGCACACTATAGGTTCACAAGTTCTGATATACATTAGCCACCCTGATCACACACACAGCTTAATGGGAACTACAGCTCCTGGTTGTGGAAAGCACTACCATACCATGTATCACCAGCCTGGGAAAAGCCAAAGTCCAAATGCCAAATACATTTTCTATTGAACATCAAGCATTCTTTCCTCATCATGAGTCTGAGAATCCATTGGTCAAATTATGTGAGTTGAGGACCATCTGAGATGGTACCCAGGAATTCTTCAAACATTGTTAACTAACTTGTGAAGACAAAATTTAATTTTTTTTTGCTTATTGTATTGGAGATTGAACCCAGAGGTGCTCAAACCCTAAGCTAAATTCCTGTCCCTCGCTTTTTTAAATATACTGAGTCAGTATGTGAGGAAATTGTCAAGACTGGCCTGAAATTTGCAGCCTCTTTTGTTCAGTTGTTAGGATTATAGAAACCACCGGCCTGTCTTAAATATTTACTAAATGCTCGTTGATTAAAATTTCCAAATAAATATATTAGAAAATATTTATTCAATGCACCTTAATATACACAAGTTTAAAAATTAATGTAAAGACAAAGAAAAAAATACTAAAAGAAAAACTGGGACTAATGCAAACATGTCTTTAAAAATTACTTGTCACCTTGAAAAAGACTAAAAAGCCTCTACATTTATTAAACCTTAAAATAACTGGTTCCATATCAATTATAGTACTTCTACATCCATTAACCTAATTAACTCTGAAATGTAATAATTAAGTGACCCATGAAGTCAGAGACTTATGAATAAATGAACTCTTCAAGTTTAAAAAAAAGTCGTTGATTTATATCTACAAGATTTCATCCTTAGGAAGTGCATTCATACCTTGAATGTTGCATGAAGTTATATGAATTATATAATTAGGTTTGATGCATTTAGCTACAGTCAACAGAGTCCTGATTTGACTGCCAATTAGGGCTGCATGTTGACTACCACTTAAGTGAAATACGATGTGGAGGGTAAGAGACTACCTCATCAAGTCTGCGCCTGTCTTTTTTCTAACCGATTCAAACCTACATTCAGTATGCAATTAAATCACAAAATACTAGATGCAGCGTGACCTCCGTGGTATGTTTTGGTTTATATATTCACCTCCAGCTGACAAGCAGGACAGTTATTTTACAGATCTAGAGTAGTGTACAGTTCCAAGACTCCCTCAGCATCATACAAAATAAAAAACTCTAACAGTTTTCAGTTTATTTAAAGAAAGGAGGAAGGACAAGGGAGGAAGGCAAGGTGAGAGGGATGAAGAGAAGTGGAAAGAGAGGAGGGAGAAGGGAAGAAAGGAAGAAAAGGGAACAAAGGGGAAAGGAGGCAGAAAGGAAAGAGAAAGAACAAGAAAGAAAGAAGAAAGAGACAAAGAAAGGAAGGAAGGAAGGAAGAGAGAGAGAAGGAAAGAAAAAAGAAAGAGAGAAAGAAAGAAAGAAAGAAAGAAAGAAAGAAAGAAAGAAAGAAAAGAAAGAAAGAAAGAAAGAAAGGAAAGAAAGAAAGAGAAAAGAGAAAGGGAGCAAGAGAGAAAGAAAAGGGAAGGAAGAGGGAAAAGATTGGGGCTGGAAGTTCTTGGCTTAGTAACTGGTGAGGTTAAAAAAAACTGGAGAGTTACTGAACTCCTTCTGACATGTTTTAAATAATGGCTGGAAAATACAAGGGCGCGTGCAGTGCAGTTAAATTTTTCCCACTCGTTAATAGAGGGGATACAAAGGTCATTGCTGTGCAAAGAGAACTGACTAAGCCCTCTGATGCATAGTGTATCCAGTACCTCTTTTATTTAATTCTATGGAGGAAAGCTGTTCCGAATTAGGCCTTTAGTAATTATTGCAGGGAACTGACACAGACTTTAACAAGTCTCATAATGGCCTATCTTTATATCCAGGCCAATTATTACATACTGACTCAAGCAGCTGGGAAGTAGACACTGTGCTTTTCTTTCAGAACTTCTTTTAAATTATTTTACCTTTCATACAATAGAAAAGAAAACAGTCATGTAAACTAGAGAAATAAGCAGAATACCACCCATGGGAAAGAAAGCTGATTCTTAATGCCATGTCTCAGTGAGATGTTGAATGAGTTCAGCTTTGAAGACTGAATTTGTGCCTGAAGTTACAATTATCCTTTTCCTGGCATGATCAGCTATTGTAGAAAGAGGTGCAATATGTGTCTTTCAAAAGCACAAGGACAGGAGACCAAGTTACAAGTAAGATCCAAACCAACCTCCTCTTCCAACCAACCTCCTCTTCCAAGCATGATAGCAAAGTTAAAAAGAATAGATGGCATCTCTCTGAGATAGTATGCAGAATAAGGACGAAAGACACTGGGAGTGATCAGTACAATTTCAATTCCTGCTACACTATTTTCAAAAATGTCCAAGGACAAGACAAGCTGACACTTAACTTTTCCTCCTTATATATGCTGAGAGTTTCTAAGTAAAATATATAAATTGATATCATTGCAAGGCCATCCCTATCAAGTATTTGATGTCAGTACTTATGACACAAATATTTCTAAATTCTTTTTTCTTTTTTTTTTTTAGGTTTTTTTTTTTTTTTTTTTTTTTTTTTTTTTTTTTTTTTTTTTTTTTTTTTTTTTTTTTTTTTTTTTTTTTTTTTTGAGACAGGGTCTCACTTGGTGGTTCAGGCTAGCCCTGAGCTCAGCCTCCAACTCACATCACAGCAATCCTCCTGCCTCTGCCTGCCGAGTGCTGGGATTACAGGCATGAGCCACCATGCCCGGCATTGTGGTATGTGGTACTGATTGCTGCTGGGCGTGAGTCTCCATGCCCAGTATGGTATGTGGTTACCGGGGATCGAACCCACGTCCTTGCGCTTGCAAGACAGGCGCCGGAACCACTGAGCTAACTCCCCAGCCCCCAATATTCCTAAATTCTGATTCAGAAAAAGCATGCAGTTTTTTTTCCTGTTTGTTTATTCATCACTCGAAGGTTAATGGTAGAGTAACACTTAGTTTTGCTCCTTTAGAGCAAATTCTTTTCACAGCTGTTACTTAAATTTCTTATACATATTTTATTAAAATATATAAAAATGGAATCTGTGTTAAACATGACCTGCATGCAACCTTAAGTGTAATGGAAATTGAAACCATTTCCTTTCTTTTAGTTACTAGTTTTTCATTCGCAGCTTAACTAGTTATTGCAAATTGTTCTTTTCTCTCTTTGTGAAACACATCGTTGTGTCAAAAAGGATGAAAATAATGTGATGCTAAAAGAATACAGAAGCTCACTAGCGGTATTTATTTATTGCTCAACACATGTTCCTCATACTTTCGTTTTGTAAATCTTATACATTTAAAATAAACTACTAGACGGGGATGAGAGGTTGCAGTTCCACATAAATAATGCAGCTTATGAATGCAAATGTTTCTTATAATCCAGTGTATCAAGGAGCAATTTTTGCAGCTCTTTGGGGAGAAAGTGATTTTGGGCATTTCCTTCTGATTTTTTTTTATCTTCATGATTTAAATGAAAAATAAAAATATTCATAAATTGAGTCCCAATTTCTGATTTGCAAAAGAAATATACTAACCAGTATGTTCTCAGTGAAGACTATCAAAATTAGGCCAAGGATGAGACTACAATTCAATTTCTGCTTGCAGATAATTAAAAAACAATAGCCTCTAAGGGCAACGCAATCCCTTTCATGATATTTCCATCCTAAAATGTGGTTTCTAAATTTAATCTCTGCAATCAAAACCATGCATCCACACAGAACTTTAAAAAATGTATTCTTTGGGCACTGTCTATAGAAAATCTACTAAAACCTTGTGTACATTTTTTAGAACCTCATGTTAGATTTGAGTAGAAAGCAACCTTGAGTAATTTCCCTTGAATTTTCCAAACCACCACTCCAGTATAGAAGGAGATTAGGTGTCAACAAACTGTCTGTTAATTTCTATGTAAGTACTTCTTTTTCTTCTGTTTACTTTTGAACCAAAAAAATAAAAATAAAGCACTGCTGCTTGTTATTGAAAGGAATCTTGCAATAAATTCAGTCTCTAGACACCTCAAGGTCATTAAAAACAGGACCTTGACAAACTTTAATAGTAAATACAGAAAACTGAAACACAAATACAATTTTACTGAAAGCTACAACACTCAAGAGCAAAAATGAAGCCTTTGACATTTTTTTTCTTTGAAAAAATAAACTAAAGCCATATAGAACTTGGAAACCAGTGAAAATAGAATTATAGTAGATGGCTCTGGGAACAAGAAAGGAAGTAAGGAAGGAAGAAAAGGAAGGAATGAGGCAGAAGGGAAGGGGGAGAGGAAAATAAGAAAAAGAGTGAAAAGAAATGGAAAGAGAAGAGGAAAAAAAAGAAAAACAAGGAAAATAAAATACTTTCATTTGCATTTATCTGGCTGGTTAGTTTTGTTCCCTGAAAATGACATGTACAAAGGTGTGAGTCTATTTTTCAATGTCCATGTGCTGCCAGCCACACCCTGAGTGTGGGGAGGCATTTTTTAAGCAGAGATGGCCTTCAAGTAAAAATCAAACCACAGAGCAAATATATGACAAGTCAAGAAAATTAGCAGTAAGCCTAACTCTTTTTTTTATTGAAATCTTTATTGGTACATTACATATACATATCATGATTGCACTACACAATGAGAATTTGTACTAGTATATGACACACAACTTAATTCTCAATTTTTCCCATAGCCCTACCCACCCCCCCATATACATAAACTTTGTTTCCTTTCTTTTTTTGTTATAATCTCATTATTTTTTCCCCTTCATCCTATTTCACTTTGAGTATTTTCTATTTCACAAACTCTTGATGGGTGGGCAAGCAAATAGGACCTTCAAGAACTGCTATCTTTATCCAGCATCGAAAAATGCTAGTAGCTCCCAGGCAAAGGAGAATGTGGGCGAGCTCCTGACACAAAAGACCATGAGGGAAGGAGTCAGCCCTAGAAAGGGTCAGCTGCTCTCTTGGGGACTTGGGAAAGGACAGTGCAGGGAGCTGGGTGAGAGAGGTCTTTCATGTCAGATGAAGTTTCCTGACAAAAAGGATATACTCGAGTAATCTGTTGGAAAATGGATGCTTCTTGAGATCATAATATTAATTCAAAAAAGTCAGACACAGAAGCATAAATAGAAGCACTTTCACTCCTAGGAGAAACTTGACATATGAATAAAGTGCAAACTAAATGATAATAGAAAATAGGTAAATAGATCTTTTGCCAATGAGAAGGGACCCAGGAGATGGATGGAGGGTAGGATGGGGAAAAAGAATTAAAATATATAATGTTCACATAACCACTTCCCATGAGAAAAGTAAGCAAGTATTGAATCGTACTAATAAAAAAATAAAAATTAAACAAAAGTACAATGATAGGAAACACAACCATTGGTTCACATGTGAATTTCAGCTGTCCTGGAGGAAATTAGTAAGGAATCAAACTCTGTTACCTGCCACTGCTCAACAGCCTGGGAGGTGACTGACCCAGAGTGGGTTCAGTTTCCACTGGACTTCTAACACACTCCACTGGTGCCTGCATGTGCCACAGCCAGGCTCTGGCCTGCTCTGGGAAACCATGTGGTTTTGTCATGAATACCCTTGAGTTGCCAAGGTCACTTTTGCCAGACATAGGTATCCTGAGTATGAATGCTTTCACATTGAAATTGTTGAGCACATATTTGTAGGTAAACTACCATAAAAAACAACTTCTCTGGGTATTGGACTTACAGAAATAGAGAATGAAAGATTATGACTTTTGAGAAGCAAAATCTACATTTGTATATATATTTTATGCTTTTCACGTGTAAGAAACTGTGAAACACCATGTATTAACTTTTCTTCTCTTACATTGATATAAAATTTTATTTTTTTATAAGTGCTTTCTAAAAAAGAAAAAGTAGAAAAATACCTTCAGTAGAATGAAAGGGGAAACCTACGACTTCAACTCAATACACTAAGTGACATTAACAATGCAAGATGTGACAGGTACAGAAAAGAAGGGAAAGATATCTCTTAGAGAAGACTGACTTCATGCAAGACACACTGCTTGACTTGAGACCGAAAAGGAGGTGATTATTCCTGACAGAGGCCACAGGCAGTTCTGAAAGGGTATGGTGTAAGGGAAGGGAAGTACGTGTGGATCCCAGCAGCTAGTCCTGTGTCTTTCGGGAAGTATCTCAGTGGCTCTGTGAGCAGAACTATAATGTGTCTAACCCTATCTGCTCTGGAACGGTAACATGTCTAACCCTATCTGCTTTCCTTTCTGGTTGTAAATGGATTCTTCGGCCCACTGGATACATTTCAGTGTATTTTCTCTCATTTGTTTGCTTCTTGTTAAGAAATAGCAGAATGATAATGCTGCCTCATCATGCACTGTATTCATGTCTGTGAACTATCAAAAGGAGAAAACTAAGCTTTCTCTGTCCCCACTCACAAGCACCCAGATCCACTAGCAAATTGGCTCCCCATAGCATTTCAGCTTCTCCATGGGGACCCATGACCCTTCTTCATAGTTATTTGTTGCATTCATGCTTTTCTTTAATTCTTCCTTACTAAATTATAAAATATGTTTCTCAGGGATTGCCTCTAGCTTGTTCACTGTTTATGAAACACAATAGTTGTGTTGTGTTGGCAGAACACTGTTTTCCAAGCTTCAGGTTACATTTTTAAATTCTATGTGGTTTAGTTGAACACTTGTCCCTCAAGTTTTTTTGTTTTTGTTTTTTTTTTTTTTGATGGTGTGGAAAAGACAATCTACAGTCCTCAGATCTTCCATTTGAGGAAGTGATATGTGATTAAACTGTATGGCTCTTCCAATAACTTCCTTGATATCTCTTACTTTAACACACTAATGCTTGTACAGTGTTGGAAAATAATGCATTCACAAAAGTGGCTCCTCTAGAGCCTTTTGCAAATCCTCGGTCCTGTTTCTCCACTTATCATGTCTCATCCATTGTCCTAAGTCATAAGAAGACACTGATACTAAACTATTTTCATTTAATATTCTATCATGACTCTTTATATAAATCTCAACTTATTTAATACAAAAAACTTATCTTTGGTGTAAGATTATGTTTTTCTTCCCCTTTGTGTTGTTAAAGAATTTGTGTTTTTTGGAATCCTCTTGACAGTATATTTAGAATTTTATAATATGCTTCTTTGATACAGTAAAGATTTGACTACTGATTATGCTAGTCTTTTATTTCATATTTAATTTACCTACTGACTTCCAAATGTCCGGAAAATATTACACTGATTTATCTCCTTTATTCTTTCTAAAATAAGGAAATTAAAAACCTGAAGCAGTGAAATGAAATTTCCAAGAAGGCTTAACAACAACAAATTTAGAACAAATTATTTTGGACTTCCAGTCCAGTGTTCTATGCACTTTTAACATTCCATTAAATCAAAACACAAGAAAATCAGGAAAAACGTCGAACATAGAAAGGTTAATTACCAAAGAAAAACCCCCAAAATGCGTGAAATTACAGGTAAAAGTTCACATTTGAAGACACTTAGCATGTGTCAAGCACAGATTAAGTCTAATTTCAACAGCCTTCTGAGATTAGTCATGTGATTATCTTCATTATACAAATTCAGATTGGGAGCCACACAGTGGTACTGGAGCTGATCAATGGCCACTGAACCAGAACCAGTGGTGTCACTAAGCACAGTTATTTACAGCAAACTTTTGCTTAAAAGCTGACTGAGCCCATTCTCAGATCATTACCATATAAAACTATATAAAGTTACCATCATTGGTTAACAGAAAATTGGAATTCAAAAAGTAGTTAATTACAACTTTAGGGCACTAGTGAAATATAATGAACTACGGCTAAACAAAAAGAAATCAGAAAAATATCAAGGGACTATAAATGAAAATAGTCTGGTGATAAAATTTTTACTGTCGCAATTTTGCATTTCCATATTCTTTTCTGATAATCACTAGATATGTTTAAAGCACACCATATGTTTGGCTTAATAAAATTAGAGTGCTGGATTTTAGGGTAAGATGATATTTACATTAAAAACTTCATATTTCAGGAGTTCATTACGATCTACTTTCAATTTGTATTGCACATCCAAGTTCTAAAAATACACGTTTCTAAATATATTTTACATCAGTTGTTAAAATACGAGGCAGTCGTAAGAAAAGGTTCGTGGTTTCTGCTCTTCGTGTTCTTTTCTTCCTCCACTCTTTTTGGTAAATAGCATAACAACTTGATTTTAAGCACTGACATTGTGCAGGCTTTGTTAGACTGTTCTTTTCCAGTTTAAACAAAACATAAAACAGAGGAGATATTTATCTTTGAAGAGTGGCTCTCACCATTGGGAGAGTGCCTTATTCTCTGTTTCTCTCCAGGAATTCTAGATGTAGGCAAATATATATAGCAGAGTTTGAACAGCATATTTCAGTGGGAAGAAATAATTACCCAAGGAGTCAAAGATTGCTTGGAGCAGAATGACAGAGTCTGGGAAGCTCCCCTGTAGAGTTACAATGCTAAGAAACAGACTCCATGTGGGGAAGCCAAGTCTCTATTATATTTTACCTAACCTTTGGCTGAAGCCATATTCACTTAAGTAATGTTGCCTTAATATGCCTAAAGTGTCCTGGAATCATGTTGTTGCTTTTTTCTTGTTTAATTTGTTTAATTTTGTTGTTTAATTAATCAAAACATTATTTTTTTTTAATACAAGAAAAAGAAAAATGCACCTCCAATATGCCTGTCCTTGGCACCTCCATGACAGAGTGGTGTTTTAATTCTTTTATCATTTTCTATTAGATTTCATCAAAATAAATACTTTTTGAAATGAACTGACTGTGTAATGCCTTTCAAAATACTGTGATGCTGGTAACTGGAGTTCTTTGGACTTAATGGCTGTAGCCCTGGGCTGAAAAATCAAACTGGTATTATAGCTATTTAATGTAATATTTAATTAATATTTGCTATTCACTTAAGAAATTCAAACCACTTATATTTTGTTCCCTTTACTTTAGCAACATCGAAGTTACAGAGCATTAGGGGTCGTTCAGAAACACAGGTACAAAATAAAAATAAACTCCACAGATTTTTATCTTTCATTGCCACTGTGGCTTGACTTATTTGTTTCCCATTCCCCTGTAAACAGAAGACTGATATTTGTAAACTTGGAAGATCAATGGATTGTGGAATTATTATGACAGTTCATTCATATGGAGAAGACCTTGTATGAACAACGATGCAATTGCGCTCTCTGTTGACCCGGGCCTCTTTTGTACAGGCCTTAGCCTTGTGTTGCTTAATAAAATTCAACCCTGATATGGCAATGAAGCCTGAAGGGACCATGGGTGAAGGCAGTGTGGTTTAGAAGAGAAAATGCAAGAGTTCTGAATAAAAAGATCTAAATCAGCAGTTGACATAGTGTCTGACCTTGGGCGAGTTGCTTAACCTCCTTGGACTTCACTTACTACATCTGGGAGAGGAAGTAATGCTTGAAACATTAAAAGTGCCCGCTGCTTTCTATTTCACAAAATTGGAGTTGGGATTAATGAAAATAATGTGTGTAAAGCAAGTTGATCTCTAGAGGAAAAGACATTAAAATACATAATATCAATGTTATTACTAATAATTATTCCAGTTGACCTCTGTGGAAAGGGTAGAGAGTAGTTTGACTCTTTTGGTAGCATAATTACATAGGGAACAGGACTATTTATTTATTTATTTTTGTGCTCTCTCTAGAGACCCATAAGTTAATTGTGCTTTGAACCTAGAAGACAAGGTTTTTGACTGAGATGGGGCAAATGGTTCAGTCAAGGAGCTGCTGATCATATAGTTATAACATGGGATATGCTGTGCTTGGAAGTAGAATGTTGTGGATTTTAAAGAAACATGTAAAATAAACTTTCAAGCAATGAATGATTATATTCTAACTAGTTAGCAAAGTTAAGAAATTTATATTCTCCTAGGAAGAAAAGAGTATTTCACACTTTCTCCTTTACCCCTCTCAAAAAGCTACCTTCTGACCTTCACTATTATGTAATAGGAAGATATGAATTCTCTCTCCCTCTCTCTCTCTCTCTCTCTCTCTATATATATATATATATATACATATATGTGTGTATACATATATACATACATATATATACATATATATATAATTTGCAGATTTTTTCCTCTGTATTGACACAGAGCATTACTCTTCACACCTATTATTTGCATCTGTCCATAGCATCTCTCAACATTTCTGTATACTCTCCTCTATCTCAAATATATATATATATATATTTGAGATAGAGTCTTTTTAAGTCATTGAATTGACCAGGCTGGCATGCAAATTGTAATCTTGGAACCTCAATCTCTTGGATCACTTATATTGCATATATACACCACCGCACCCAACTAAAATATAGACTTATTTGTAATATGCAATATTACAATATGCAAAAGCTTTCCTGGTCTTCTTTCAAATTACGGTCTATTAACTCTAGACATAGAAGATAAAAATAGGGACCCAATTGTTGAATTCTCTCATTCATTTTGTTTCCAGCAGATATCTTCTTCCAGGTATACTGACTTTTGTCAAATGTATCTATTTATTCACTCGCTCATTCACTCATGGAGTATTTACAAATATATGTACTATTGTTTAGGCATTGTGTTAAATTTAGGGGTAGAGTGTAAAATGCACAGTTTTATGATTCTAGGAGACACAGGTTACAAATGAACTTACATAGTTGTAATATCGGGGTCCTGATGGAAGAGAAGTGACTAAAGTCCACTTGAGGTGTTAGTACAGGAAACAGCAGATAGTCATGTGATATGTCCAAGTGTCTTAAGGGAATGGACAAAGGTAATAGGAGCCATCTGAAGGTCCTGGGCAGGTGGATCCCTTGTTATATCTGTGTTACTCTATACCATTCTATAATTACACGTGCAAGAATGCTCTTTACAGATTTTTCCTCTGTATTGACACAGAGCAATACTCTGCACACCTGTTATTTGAATTCATCCATAGCATCTTTCAACATTTCTGTATACTGTCCTCTATCTAATTTTGTCAAAGATCATTTACAATATGTTCACCTTTTGAAAGAATAATTGCAGTGAGTATATATTATCAGCTGAGCTAAATCCTGTGTCCAGAAATGCTAATACTTAAAGGAATTTCCCAACCCATCATCTTTAGCTTACCACAATTGGTCTTTAACAGTTATCAGTTCATTCATACTTTTTCTGCTTTCACTGTAGTCTGGTTAGTTTAAGGAGGATATGGTAGAAAAATAAAGAATGATAATTTGAAGATTATACTTCTAATTCCAGCAATGCATGTCACTATCCATGTGACCTAGGGATAGCCAATTGGAATGATAGTTTATATGTGCCTTCTACAGGTATTATCAGTTATAATGAAACAGTAAACATGGAACTTCCTTGGTAACATGTAAGAATAAAGAGATGAAAACATTCCCAGAAAATGACTCAGAAGAGGCTCCCTGAGCTCCGGCTGTGATTCTGTGGTGCTAATAGACAGAAACTCTGAAGACAATAAGCCTTGGAAATGATGACAGAACTGTGGGAGTGAAAAGTGATGAGCCCATTTCTCAGTGTCCTTTGGAAGTTCAGATAGAAATTATCCTGTAGTAGAACAATGTCATCAGATTTCATTAAACATTTTCAAAAAAATATACTTCATAAGTCGAAATAGCACAAGCAATATCAGAACAAGTAGTAGAAACCAAGTATCTCTCAATGCTGTTTACACTGTTCTTTTGTATTTTTAAAATCTTTTCTTACAATTGAATTTATTGGTACATTTTAGGAATACACTATGATCACATTCATCACTGAGAATTTATACTCATACATGATATATCTTTATTCTTATTTTCTTTTGTTCCATTGACTTCCCATCAACATAACATAAGCTTTCCCATGTGCATAAGATTTGTTTTCAATTTTCCTTTTTACCTTCAATTTTTTTTTTTCCCTTCTCTGCTTTTCCCCACCTTGCCTCCCTAGTTTCCCTTCCCCTTTGAACATTTTCTTCCTATTTCATAATACCTGTTATACATTTTGGACCTCATTTACACCTTCAGGTTCTCATACTAGAGAAACAATACAGTACTTGTACAACTGTGTCCTTTTTTAATTTGCTTGGTGGTATGGCCTCAGAATGAATCCACTGAGCTATAAATGTCTCAAGTTTATCTTTCTTTATGGTTGTGTACTACTCCATTTTATTTTCTTTATCTACTTACTAGTTGATGTGCTGTTGGGATATTTCTAAGATTTAGCTGTTACAATCTGTACCACTGTAAACATAGATGCACATATGTCGTTGTGGTAAGATGGTTTTAATTCTTTTGAGATCTCCCTATTTACTTTCTGGGTATATACCCGAAATATTTTTTTTCTTTTGGTTGTACTGCAGGTCTAACCTGTGATCTTGAACTTTCAAGGTGGGAGTCCTCCTGAGTCACATCCCCAGTGCTATTCTTTGGATTCTTCAATTGGAAAAGTGCTGGTTCATAGTAGGTAGCCAACTGATTTAAAATGTGAATACCACTTCTGCAAACACACAGAAATTATTGCAAGTACAGAGTAAATTAAATGAAATCATCTAATTGTCTTGATACTATGTCTGTTTTCACTAGAAAATGTATCAAAAAATGCAGGATTGTCTTCACTGGTAATTGTAAATCAACATGAGTAATTTTAATCTTAGTTAATGTGCCTATTTAAAACGGAAGTAAAAGTGAGGTAGTAGTGACTGAGTTAATTAATCTTTTCTTAATTTGTAAAGACTTTTTCTTAGAAACTTGAAATATTGTTCAATTTCTGCAATTATTTTAACAGGTTATTGTATATATAGGATAGGTAATTTAGAAAGTACAGAGTTAGAAAACTTCCCATTTAAACCTTCCAAAGATCATTCTGAGGAATAAAAAAAAATTTCAATGACCTACTATCCTGTGGTCTAGTAAATGCCTAAGGTAAGCCAAAATAATTATTTTATAAAGAATTTACTCCATTAGCCCAAAGCCTCATAAAACATAGAATTTAAGTATTTGAAAAACAATTTCTCTTAACACACACACAAAAAAAAGATAATATGTATACATATATATATATATATATATATATATATATATATATATACACACACATACACAAACAAGGTGGAAAAAAGGCTGAAAAATGAATAACAAGTTGAAAATGATACAGTTTGTAGCTTATAAATATGTCACAGTGGCTACTGAAAAGACATAAAAGTGAAAAATTAAACATGTTTAATGGACTTCAGCTGTCAAAAGTAGGAACAGTGGTTTCAAGTGCATCTTCTTAGGTTAGACCATCAGTGCTTGGGTGGTTTAAAACAGGTAAATGTTTTCCATAAATGCAAAGAAAGCATTATGTAACATATATAAAATCTTATTTCCAGGCTGATGATATAGTTCAGTGGTTCTGGCATTTGCCTTGCAAGCACAAGGTCCTGGATTCAATCCCTGGTCACCACATACCACAACGCCAGACACTGGCTTATCCCTGTAATCCCAGCACTCAGGAGGCAGAGGCAGGAGGATTGCTGAGTTTGAGGCTGAGTTCAGAACCAGCCTGACCTACAAAGTGAGACCCTGTCTCAAAACAAAACAAAACAAACAAACAAACAAAAAAGACACCTTATTTACATACAGGTGAAACAGTAGCTACTCATTGCATAAAATGCTACCAAAAAATGATGAGAAATTAAGCACCTTCAACTTCTTTATGTTGATTTTTCCATTTCATGCTCAAGTCTTTGCTTTACACCCAATTTTTAAACACTGTAATCCATTCCTGTAGCTTTAAATAACATTTATAGTTCAGCAATTCCCCAATTTCTCTTTCCAGCCAAGACTTCTCTGAGCTTCAGAGTTTTTAGCTAACTCCCCGTTTAATGTCTTCACTTGAGTGTCCCACAGGCGTATCAAATTAAATGTCTTCATCAGTCATGGTTCTTAGTTGCAAGCAACAGAAACTGACTGCCTGAGAAAAAGAACGTGTAAGAAAAGATATTCAGAATCTCTCAAAATTGTTGTAAAGTCTAGAAAGCCAAGTTCAAGGCTACACTGCTAGAAAAAGTAATCAAAATCACACACTAGAATCAGCTTATTGAAAAAAGAAAGAAAGAAAAAAACCACCGTGGCTGCTGCTATTGCCAAATTCTAGAATCTACTACTGAAATGGCTGATGCAAAGTAAAGTTTTCCATAAACTACCTGAGCACTGATGGTCTAACCTGAGAAGATGCAGTTGAACGCATTGTTCCCCCTTTTGACAGTTGAAGTCCATTGTCAGCATCCACATAAGAAGAGTGGATGCGCTTGGACCCATCCTTTCAGACTCCTCCAGGGCCACCGTCATCTTGTACTGAGTTGATGTGATTCATGGACATAATGCCAACATGCAAAGAAGACTGGAAAAGAGATTCAACTTCTCCGTGGGAAGGAAAAAGTTATAAAGCAGAACATTATCTTAAACACCGTAAATACATGAAAAGGCATTCGGCTGGCACAGACAGGATGTATTGGGCTGCATAGTTCAAAAGAGAATTCTCCGTGCCTTCCCCAACACACCTTTCCAGGTCTCTCCCTTTTGAGAGTTTTACACTGTAGGTAATGACATTGTCATTGTTTCGATTATTCCAATCAGAAACTGAAAACCTCCCTTATTTTCACACCCACATTAAACTCATCATCACATCTGCCCAGACAGATGGCATCTTAACCCTACCCACTTCTCTACCACTTCTGCTAAATCAGGAGTTGACAGTTTGTTTTATAAGATTCCAAAAAGTAAATATTTTAGGCTTTGTGAAATACATGGAGCTCTCTATGTTCTGTGTTTATTTAATACAACCTAAACAACTGTTGAAAAAACCATTGCTTGTCTAAGAGCCATCATGAAGCAGGATTGGGACGTAAGGGCCATAGTTTACTGACTCCTTGTCTAGAGGTTTCTACTCCCAGGAAATGATTTGTAGATGGACAAGCCTGATGTTAATTGATCTCTCTGCTTCTTTCTCCATTAAATAGAAAAACAGAAGTGGTATTTGAAAGCTTAAATCTGAGAGTGTGGTTTTGTTTCTTAAAGTCCTTGAGAGGTTGCACTTGCATATAATCAGAACTGTTAAGTAGGTTACAAGCTAGTAATCATGGAGGCTCTACCGACCTGTTTTCATTTACTTCACATACATTACGTCTCCTGATACCAGCCTTCCTCCACTTCCCTGAGTGCCGACCTCTGTCCCGGTCAATGACTTGACACACTGTATCATCCCGCTTTCCCTTCAGCTTTCAGGGCTGAGTCACTCATCTGAGATTTCTTTGACCATCTCAAACACATTTAACTTGCTACGTTTTTTCATACTAAGAGCACCCTGCTGCTTTCCTGCATAATACAATTCCTGATCTGCAGTTATGCAATTGATTCTTTAGTTTTTTGCACTTCTTTTGTTGTTCAGAATGCAAATTCAAAGACAACAAGGAGCAGACACTAGTGTTTCTATGTTAGTATGAAGTCCATCCCTAATATCTTATTTTCTTAAATAACTGCTTGTCAAATAGAGGACTAAATGAATGAATCTATAACTCCAGATGGAAAGGTTCAAGAGATGTTCATGGAACTAGTGAAATTGAACTAGGCTTAAATAATAGGAAGAATGTAGAAAAGCAAAATAGTAAACTTTTTTATGGAAACATAGGACACTCAGAAAAGAATAAGCTGTGTAAAATACTAAGTTATACAGTGTATAAGGGAAATAAAATTACATCATCCTAGAAAAATAGGTTAAAGGCAAATTACCACTGATCTTAATAGACACTCAGATAAGGAATGTACTTTATCTTATTGCTTAATGGGACATTCCCATATGGTGTCCCCAGGGCTTTTAATGTGTTTAAACTATTGTAACTCTCTAAGGGAGGGTTGCCATAGAAAGAATCCAAGTTGAAGCCATGATCCTTTCTTCCTGATATTTGAACACTGGTGTAATTTCTATCTTTTGAGTGTACACAGGACATTTTACTTTCTTCTAAACAATCAAATACAGTAAAAATAATGAGAAGTCATTTCCAAGGTTACTCTACCTAATGTTGTCACATTAGTCTTTTGAAGAGATTTCCTTTCCCACGAACTTTGATAAACAAGTTGACCATGTTGGATAGCCACCTACAGCAAGAACTGAAGAGCAGACAGATAACCAGACGATGGAGCTGTCTGTTCTCTGGATCACAAGGAACTGAATTCTGCCATGAGTGCTTAGATATAGAGCCTTTCCAGGGATGCTCTGAATGAAGACCAGAGTCTTAAGTGATACCTTCGCTGAGGTGTCACAGAAGACAAACTAAAGGCCAAATGGATTCCTGTTCCACATGGACTATGCTATCACATATGTGTTGGTTTCACCTTTTAAGTGGAGTGGAGCAACAGTGTTACACAGCCATAGATCTTGCACACTGGGCATTATGGACTGAATTTTGCTCCCTTTAAAATGCATAAATTGAAATCCTTACTTGTAGCATGTCAAAATGTGGCCATATCAGGAGATAAGGTCAAAAACAGGGAATTAAGTTATGAGGTCATTAGGAGGAGCCCTGATCCTGTGTGACTGGTGTCTTCATATGAACAGAACCTGGCGCGCGCACACACACACACACACACACACACACACACACACACAGGGAAGTGGATGTGAGAGCACAGTGGAATCAGAGATCTTTATCTGTGGTCCTCAGAAGAACCCCATCTTGCCAGCACCTTCACCTGTGACTTCGGGGTTCAGGATTTGTGAGAAGAAATTTTTGCTGCTTAAATCATCCGACCTTGGGGACTTTTTTATGGTAACAATAAAGTACTAATGCACAGGAATTAGATTATGCATGGTTTCTCTTATCAGTAGCATTTATTAATACTTAAGACTATGAGTAATTAAGAAATTTAAGTTTAAAAAAGACATTGTTGTAGCCAATGATAATATATCTTTTTCATTTTTCATCTCTCACTAGGCTTCCCAAAGGATTTTCATTATGTGTTCACCAGATCTGCATTCAGTGTATTAAGGGACACACTAGAACAATTTTCTTACTCACTGTTTCCTTCACCATAGTTGTTTGTCCCCCCCAAATCAATTAAAATTATTTGAAATATTTGGAACTTGGGTAGTGTTGTGAATAAAGGCATTCTGGGAGTTGGGATCACTAGCTTCAGTTCAGTGAAATGTGTCTACACAGAGGGAAATTTACTGGATTTGGCAATATTATTCAGTTGTTTGATGTTTGGAGAAACTTGATTGAAATTATTGCAAATAGCCTTTTGTTTTTCCTTCATTTCGGTTCAAATCAAGGTTGTGTATTCTCTTATGTATAATAAATGTCAAAGTACTCGTGGGTGGTTTTTAGACAATAAATGTGGTTTTCAGCTACTAATTGCCAGGTTTGGGTTGCAGAATCAGACTTCCGAGACAGGGATCCCTGCAGCTTTGATCATAGATTTTTTAGCTAGATGTGTTTGGAATGAGCTGCGACGCAGTCACCACTGCTGGGGGTTCCTCTCCATCTCCATGACAGCCATTCCCTTCCCCGCTATGATTTATTTCTTCCTGTGGGCCTCCTACATCAGCCTCACAGTGTCCTTTTGTTGACCTTCGATTGGTTCCCAGTCTTGGTTTTCTCCCAATTTCAAAGTGTGCTGTCTTGATTCAAGCTATTGCTGATCCAAGGAAAGACACATTTTCTCTCCTTTGCTTCTTCATCAAGCCATCTAGAAGTAAAACGTTTGTGCTCTATATCAAATTTTTCATCCTTCATTAAGTCTTTTACTAACTCCAGGAAGGTTTTAATGTTCATTATCTTCCTGAAAGCACGGTCCCGAGAGTCCTCAGGGATCGCCTAACTCCCAAACCCTCAATACATTTGTTGATTGGTGTCTTTGCGTCATTTGGATTGAAACTTCTGCGCTTCTCTGAGTGCCTCAGTGGCCATCAGTGTGCCTTCCCCTTCTCTCCTAAACACCTTTCATCTCTACATTCTCCTAAGTGATTTCATCCCATCCTTGGTTATATTATGACGCTATTTTTCAAACTCCCAGCTTACAGTCTTTTACTGAGCAAGGGAACTTTTATAACTACTTGTGAAACAAATGAATGGAGTTACATAGCAAACAAGGGAAAAATAATGAGATTATAACAAAAAAGAAAGGAGGTGGTAGGGCTATGGGAAAAAATGAGAATTAAGTTATGTCTTATACTGCTACAAATCCTCATTGTGGAGTGCAATCATGATGAGTATATTTAATGTCCCAATAAAGATTTTTAAAAAATAATAATAATATGTTCCAAAAACTCAGACTTGACACCTTTAAGACAGAATTCATCAACTCAGTTTCTGTTTTGCTCTGTCACATCTAATATTTAATTGCAATTTATATCTTACCTCAATAAAGTTCACCAATCATCATCAATATGAGGCAGTCTTTCCATATAAAAGTGCCTTCCTTAACCATCATAAGTTTTTCTTTTCTCTCTGTCATAGGGTCTCTACTGTCACTTACTACCCCCAAATTCTGACATCACTTACCCAGACTACATCATTAGCTTGTTTTCATTGTGCTTGCTGTGTGTTCTGCATTACTTCCAAGACATCTTTATAAAAGTAAGGACTAGCATATTATTTTATTGCCTATACAGAACTTCAAGAAATATTTAAAATAGTATTATATCATTTATGATTTGGATCCTATCTACTGACCTTATTCATGACCCTCAGGTTTACTACTTTATATTCTACCTTTCAATGTTGCAAATTACTTCTATTTTTCCTAGTGTATCATTTCCACCCAGGCTTAATCTGCTGGAATTCCTTTATCTCTGAGGTTTCTTCCTATATTTGTATGTGAAAAAGAACAAATGATTTCTGTGTATCTTTTAAAGTGTAACAGAATACACATTCCACAGACAATCACAGTCTCAGAGGTTAAAAATCCAGTTCAACTCCCAACTTTCACCCTAATGTGTAAAAGCAGAATCCCTAGGTTGGCACTCAGGACTTGGTCTTTTAACCCTATTTAGCTCATTCTAACATTCACTATAGATTTACATACACTGATTTCTAAAATTTAGTGATTTTAATATGGCAGGGGAGTTACGGCAAAAACACAGTCTGAAAGGAAAGAGATGCCTTAGGAGGACTTGATAGGAAACCTATTCTCTAACCAAGAGATAACAATACCTACAAAGAACTAAATGATATGATCCATGTACGTAATGTGAATAAGTCCCTGTCTTTCCTGACAAAATTATAGTATATTCTGTTATGCATACACATTGGGGATGCCGAGCAGGGCACTGGGAGGCCTCTGTTTCTCTAGAAAAAGAGAAAATAAAACAATTTTAACCTGAGCTATGGGAGGTACGATCATTGCCAACAGAGAAGCAAAGAGTGATTAAACCAAGGTAGAATCGAAAGTGCAGGCCTGACTTTCTCAAAGTTTTCCCTCTGTGCATTTATGAGAAAACAAGATACTTTTGTCTTTAAAAAAAGATTTTTTTATTAAATATTTACTACAATTTATAGTAGAAATATTTGTCAAAGTCTTCTCAAAGGTGTGAAAGAAAATAGTGAAAAATAGGAGCAGATGAGAAAGAATTAAGTGATGAAGAAAAATTTCATAAACTCACTGCCTAGAGGAAATCATGAAAATAAATTCATTATGCAAAGCAGTTTTATATCTATTTTACAGTCTTTGACAAGGAGAATTTTCATCTGCACTGAGGATTGTTTTTAAAAGCACGTGGTAAGCATTAAGTAAAAACTTGATGAACAAATGGCAGAAAATACTTTTTTTAAAAATCCAACATGATTCTATACTACTACTACTACTACTACTACTATTATTATTATTATTATTATTATTATTATTATTATTATTGTACCAGGGATTGAACTCAGGACTTTCTGCTTGTGAGACAGGCACCAGAGCCACTGAATAAATCCCCACTCCTCAATTCTTACAAATACAAAGATGTTTCTGTAAAGCAGACATCTGCTTGCTAACTTGCATATTGTATTTGAAAGTCCACAAATCAAGTCCGGTTGAACTGAACTGTTTCATTTCCTTAAACCATCACCCCCGGAAATGCAGTGTGTATTTTTAAACACAGCACGGGTAAGGTGGAAACCTTCCTTCCCTTGGGCGGCTGCACAGAGAGGCCACCCGACACGCCGAGTGCTCGCTCACACCTTCAGCGCTCTGCTCACACTTAGCTGGGCTCCCTTATTGGGAGCGTATCTAGCCATGCATAAAGCTGTCGGTGTAATTTGTTTACTGAACACAAAATATTGCTAAAAGTCATAATTCTTAAAACATATACAATTCAAAACTTAGTATTACATTTCTCCAAATTGAAAGCAATATAGCAAAATAGGTCAGTATTGATAATCCTAATTTTCATTGTCTCCTGCAAGGCCCATCCATGCTCATTTATGTTTGATCAAATTACCAACAACCAAAGTACAGCACTGTAATGATACGAGGAAGTAAAATTTCCTTTGGAAATTCTCTATTAACAAATTAACCCTTTAAGAGATAAAAGTACATATGTCAAATAATCTCCGTTCCATTTATATGGTGCTATGTCAATACCATACCTCAGGTACTTTTCTCTCTTCATTCCTTATTTCACAGAACACAAAAGCTTAGATATATCCTCCATTCTGTTTGTGTTAGTAATGCTATCAAAACTAGTCTGCCCATAGTGGGATGTGTTGCCATTCCTGTAGGCTGAGGCAGGAGAATTGTAAACTCAAGACAGGCCTGAGAAAAATAGCAACATATTTATATCTTATCTCACAAAAGGGAAAGAAACCACAAAAGCACTTGCTCGATCCTCCATTAACAATGATTTGACATCAAATAGACAGTAGCAATCTGCTCACACCTCCTGAACCCACTTATGGTCCTCAACCACTCAACTGTGGTCCTAGAGAAAGTCCTGCTTGATATTGTAAGGCAAGTGCTTTGAAATTACCCAGTGAGAGGAAAAAAAAAAAAAAAAGAAAAGATAACAAAAGACTGAAGAAGAAAGTCTGTGGAATATATGAGATACTGTTGCAGGAGCCATATGCTATTACAGTAATTTCAGAAGGAAAAGACAGTGGGGGAGGGGAGCATACTAAAAGGAATCATGGGTGAAAACTCTCTGTACTGGGGAAGAGACTGGTCCCCCAGATTCATGAACACTTACTGTTCCCAAGAGAACAAACTCAAGAAAGTCTACATCTGACATAATGTAACAAACTTGCCAAAAGTCAAAGAGATATTTTTAAAAGAAATAGAGAAAAACAAGGAAACCTCCAACACTTATCAGTGGATTTCTCAGTAGAAATATTGTCGGCCAAACAAGAATAGAAGAGTACACATTCAAAATACAGAATTAGAAATAAAACTTCTGCAACTCAAGAATATGTATCTAGAAAAAACTGCTTCCTATTAAAAAGAGGAGGTAAATACTGAGCGAGACATACAGAAACTGTGGGAGTTCATTTTCTTCTAAGCACTGCTTTACAAAATGTTGAAGTTCAAAGAAAAAGACAATGAACTACAAGTGGGCATGGAAAAGTGTAAACCTCACCAGAAAAACTGAAAAACAACTTGTAGAAATTGGATTTTACAGTTGATCTGTTTTAGAACAAAACTTACAATCAGGCTGCTGAAAAGAATTATTCAGTAATAATCCATGAAAATTATAATTTATTACATTGTAAACACAGTTCCAAATCAAATAACCAGCCATATCCAGAGAGCTAACAGTAGAACAGTTTACTTGAACAAAGTAGTTAGTTCTTTCTGAACCTCATTATATAATTGTATTTTTAATATGTTAAACAGTGGGGAATAACTAGTTTCTGATTAAAAGAATAGTGACCTTAGACAAGGAAATCTATGGGCTGGGGCTCTCCAGCTACTGAAATGCTCAGGTCTCCATCATGAATGTCATAAGGAAGTGATGATACTGTGTTTCTGCTTTCAGATTAACCCCCTCAGAGATCTCAGACAGACATGCACATTTTTTAAACATGTTCAGATCAATCATACCAAATCTTATAACTAAAATCTATTATTCTGTCTTCCCAATAAAATGATCAATTCCTGCATGATGTTTGTGGAAAATATACCTTGGTCCAAACCTGGGAATTTCATTCAGAGAAGCTATGTAATTTCAAAACATATCACTTCCTATTTGATCAATCTAGGTGTAGGTATTTGATATATACTATATCTATCATAATACTCCACATTACTGACAATAGTAATTTGTTTACAGTAGTTACTTGCCCACTGAGCAAATTCAAGTGGCTTGTTAAGGCTCTTATTTGTATGTATTTTTAAATATTGAATTAGAGAAGATAGAGACTAACCCAGTGTGATTTGCTGGTGTACTATTATTAATCTTAAGTGAATGATGTAGACATGGAAGTGGAGACAGACAAATAGACGTGGTCCATCTGTGACATGTACCTAATGAGTACCAAAGCTAGAATTCAAGCATCACTTAGTGACAGAGTTTGCTACTAAATCATGTAGCTCTGAAGGACCATGCTATATTATAGTCCAAGTGTACCTGTAACCTATATAAGAGAACATCAGAGCATCTTCAGTCCCTCCTTTACTCCCATGTTTAAATCACAAAATGAAGTAAACTATGCAGTACAGAATCCATGGAATAGCAGAAATCAGCAAATGAATTCTCAGTGCCCGAGTATTTCCATAGACAAGCATGGCAGTAATAGACTTAATTTGATAGCTTTACTTCTTGTTTTAGTGCAAGAAATTTACTGCAGGCACCTTTATTGCTATTCAAACATCTAAAGATTCTTTTTTTTTTTTTTTAGCTTTTCTCATGATTTTTATTTTTCCCGTTCCAGTTTGTAACTTCAGCCTCAGTTGTCATATCTTGGCTTTTCCTTTTCTTTATAGCCTCTATATAATCCTTTTCAAGCATTCGAGGGTCACCTAAACCTGGGTAGGGCTTTTCTCAGTCCCCGAGTCAGCTTGTGTAAGCAGGAATTACACCTCTGCCATTCTTACACAATGGAATCACAGCAACATAACACAGTTGATGTGTGTCTCACTAAGGGGTTTTTCCTTGTAAGGAATTTTGCTGAAAGGTCTGTAGTGTTTTACAAGGTCTTTCAAAGGTTTTCACCTTTTTTTTTTCTGGAACTGCCATATGGTTACACAATGCTACCACAGAATTTGAGAATTTATTAGGTAACAATCCAGAACTCAGTTTAGGTAGTCAGGAAACGGAGCAGTTAGAGCTCACCAATTATGAGGTAGGAAGGAGAGTGACAGAAAGGTGGTTGGCAATTTTCAGGAATGGATTCACGGAAAGTAATACAGAGCCCTGGCAGTGACCTAAATTTCAGAAACAAGTCACAGAAACACTATCACTGTCATAGCAGCACAGAGATGGTCACTGGGCAGCACAGTGCACCCCTCACCCGTGCTCACCACCCACTAAAGAACAACCACATTCGTTCCTACTGTATCACAAACAACAATACATGCAGGCTTTGCCTCTCTGGGAAATAATGAGATAATAAGGAGCAGGTGGAAAATCCAGCAAGAACTGTGGTAATTGCAGTAGTTATCCCAAAATATGGTTCCCACTGCTTTCTGTTTAAATAAAGCTGTAGCAAAAGTAGCTGTATTTCCATTCATTCATTCATAACCTTTCTGGTTTCTTAAAAAATATTTGGATTGCACTATGACACATAATACTTCTTTAATTTCTTAAACATGACTAGAACTTGTGCTTTAATTGATTATAAAATATTGCATAGTTCTGTACAGATATCTGCAATGGCAAGTCATTCTACATAGGAAGGTGTTATAAGGAATATTCATTTTCACTAGAACTAATTTTATCATTTTTTGACTGAAAATAAAATTTTATATGTGCAAATATGGATATGTATACATATGCTATGTATATGTATATATTGATTTAATTTTTCTGACTGCTCACTTGTGTGTGTGTGTGTGTGTGTGTGTGTGTGTGTGTGTGTGTGTGTGTGTGGTGTTGGATACTGAACCCAAGGCCTTGGACAAACTAGAGAAGTGCTTTACCACTAAGATACATCCCCAGCCCTTTTCTGACAGCTACTCAGCAAAGTCACAAGGTCTCATTTATTTTTCATGTCTCTTCCAATTTCCATAAATTAAGCTGTTACTTTTATCAGTAATCTATTCTATATTAGATCACAATGAGAAATATATACCATAGTAGCATAATGTATAGACTCGTATGCTACCAGTATTTTTAAGGTAATATCTTTCAATCAGTTCATTTATATTCTTGCTTTCTAGCTCACATCCAAAGTAGTAAATGAAAAATTAGGATCTTTTCAGCTTTTGCGCTATATTGACATTGTTTTCTAAGCCATAATTGTTGGTTCCTTGACTCAGTCCTAGAAGGAAGGAGAGGCTGTCTGTATACTCATTTGTTAAGCTTGATGGGTTTAGCTTCTTTCTTTCTTTTTTTTTTTTTCATTTTATAAATTGTGAAATGTTTACATGTTATATACATATTATGATCATTGACAATTTGTACCAGTACATGGCATGACTCGATTCTCATTTTTCCCATTCTCCTACCCCCACATCTACCCCTCCAACCTCTATACATGTAAGTTTTGTTTCCATTTTATTGTCATCACATTTTTTTTATTTCTCTTCATTACTTACCCCTACCCCCATTTCCGTCTGAATATATTCTATTTTACAATATTTATCATTCATTCTAGAATTCATTTACATCTTCAGTTTCTCATATCAGAGAAAAGATACAGCATTTACACATCTGTGACCTATTTATTTCCTTATAAGTATGTCCTGAAGGTACATCCATTTAAGTATGAAATACTCAAAATTCCCATTCTTTATGAAGAATAATATTTCACTTTATACATTAAAAAAGTTACACATATCTTTATCCAGTCTCCAGTTGATGGACATTTGAGTTGTATCCAAGATTTACCTATCACAAACTGAACTGCTATAAAAATGGGTGCACGTATGTTATTGTGGCATGTATCTTAATTCTTTCACATGTCCCTAGAGGGAATAGCACGGTCAAATGGGACCTCTAATCCGACTTTTTGAGGAATCTCCACATTGATCTCCATAGTGGTTGTACCAATCTACATCCCCACCAATAGTAGGGAAGGATTCCTTTCTCCCCATAGCTTTGCCAGTATTTTTTCCTGGCTAATTTCAAGATAGTAGCCATTCTTTGTGGATTGAGATGGAATCTCAGAGTTGTTTTCATCTGCATCTCTCCAATGACCAGTGATATTGAGCATTTCTTCATGTGCTTCTTAGCTACTTTTGCTACTTCCTCTGAAAAGTGTCTGTTTATTTCAGATACCCATTTATGAACTAGATCTTTAAATCTGAAGGGTGATTTTTTTTAAGCTCTTCATATTTGTCTGAAGAACAGCTGATAAAAAATTTCCTATATTGTTGGATGTCTTTTCACTCTGCTGGTTGTTTCTTCTGCTGTGCAGAAGCTTTTTAATAGGATGAGGTCGCATTTATTGATCCCTTCTGTTAGTTCTCACACTATAGAAGTTCTGTTCATAAAGTATTTCCCTAAACCAATGATCTAAATGAACCTCATCCATGTTATGGAGGATAATTTGCTTTGCTCAACATGTAACAAATATTAATCTCATTAGGAACACTTAGAAAATGTTTGACCAATATTTGAGTATGTTGTGGTGGTCTTACCAAATTCATACATAGAATTAACAATTGCATAGAAGCATAAAGTGAATCCCAAAAGCATTAAATCAACACCAAGGGATTAGTCAGATGTTCTTCATGGGCACAGACTCAGTACATAAATACAGCAAGGACCAAAAATAAATAAATGAAGTAAAGTGACAAACACAAGCCTAAATTAGACATAGGAGTCACTGGATAGTAAGGGCTGAGCAACCAGAAAAAGTAAAGAGCAAGATGGATGACAGTTGGCAGACTAGAATCTAGATGTAGATAAGTGATCAAAAAACACTTAAGAAGAAAAAAAATGATAAATAACAGCAAAAGTCAAGCAAAAACACAGAAAGCAAAGATTAAATATTTTAACCAAAAAATTTAGTGCTTCATGACTTTCAGCAGAGCAGCTTTGCTTGATGTGTCTCCAGTTTCTACTTGCACTAATATTTGGCAATATTATACTGAATTTTCTGTATAAAATAATTCTACCAAATACTAGCACTAGTTCATAAACTTTACTTTGGATTTTTCCTATTCGGTTATATTTTTATTCAATTTTCTGCAATCTCTTCTAGGTTCCTGATTGCAGGGCATGGGAAAAAATGAGAATCAAGTCATGTCATATTCTGGTACAAACTCTCAATGTTGAATGTGATGATGATGTGTATTCATAATGCACAAATAAAGATTTTTTACAAAAACAATTGCATATATTGGTAAAATATTTTATCAAGATAGCTTTGCCAAATATGATTATAAAACTGAAGTAGTCCTAGTAGTACGTGTAGCAACTAAATCTCTAAACTAAATATTATCAAACAAATTGAATCAATCTGTGTTCTGTAGTGCTGAAGACACTATTTTCAAAGTGAGACATTTTTAGTTCCTATATTTAAAGAGAGCTCTCAGCACCTACTCCTCAAATGTAATCTTCAATTTCTAAAACTATGATCAATACAAAAACTGATTTTCTTCTCTTAAAATTATTTTTGGAGAAATTAATATTTAAATAGTCAGCAATATATTAGACTTTTAAAATATGTGGAGTCAATTTATGTGTTTTTTAAATTAAAATGTTATTTATAAATAGGCAAATTAAATAAAGTGATTTTGACAAGAAAATAAACCATGAAAATATTCTAGATAATGACTCAAATTGTCAGTCAGGATTTTCAAAAAATACCAGACATTTTTTATGTAGCTCTATCTACTATACAATGGTTGTAAATCAACTTTTATACCTATTTTGCACAGTGGTATACCATATTAAATTATTATTTTATTATTTGCATAAAGGGATGCATTACAACTACTGAGGGAAACATAACTTGAAATTTTTTACTTACCGATTTAGAAAGTTTGCCTTTAATGCTCTAGTTATAAGGTTTTATAATTAATTCCCATAGTAAAAAATAAATACAAGAAAGTAAAAAACAAAAGAGCTCTGCAAAAATTTTAAACATAATTCACTTCTAATGGGTTTTCTCTGAATGCGTAATTTGAAATTCAGGGAACAAAATTTTAAATGCCTAATTATGTATCCTTCTATAAATTTGTATTCATTATAATAAATGCAGCTGTTATGCATTTCCTTTTCCTAGACACTGTCACCTGAAATAAGAATAAATTCCCCAGCTTAAAGGGCCAGGCTTTTAAATCTAAAACTCCTATAGACAGGTTAGGTAAAACTCTGAAGACATTGGCTTAGGGAAAGACTTCATCAATAAAACTTCTATAGCACAGGAATTGGCTGAAGAAATCAAAAATGGGACCTCATTCTTTTAAAAAGCTTCTGCACAGCAAAGGAGACCACAGAGCAAAAAGGCAACTGACAATGTGGGAAAAAATTTTTACCAGCTGTTCCTCAGACAAAGGGCTATATCTAGAATATATAAAGAGCTCAAAAAAAATTAGCCCACCCAAATTTAATTACCCAGTTCAAAAATAGGCATCTGAAATGAACAGATATTTTTCAGAGGAAGAAGTAAGAGCAGCTAAGAAGCATATGAAGAAAGGCTCAACATCATTAGTCATTCGAGAGATGCAGATGAAAACAACATTGAGATTTCATCTCACTCCACATAGAATGGGTGCCATTTCAGTCCGATTCAGCCAACAGCAAATGTTGGCGAGGCTGTGGAGAAGAAGGAACCCTTCTCCACTGTTGGTGGAAATGTAGACTCGTACAACACCTGTGGAGATCCGTTTGGAGATTCCTCAAAAAGTTTGGATGGGAGGTGCCATTTCACCCGGCCATTGCCCTGCTAGGCATATACACAAAAGAATTAAAAGACTCTTATCACAGTGACATATGTGCACCCATGTTTATAGCAGCCCAATTTGTGATTGCTACATCTTGGAAACAACCCAAGTGTCCATCAACTGGAGACTGGATAAAAAAGCTGTGGTTCTTCTACAGAATGGAGTATTACTCTGCCATAAAAAATGATAAGTTTGAATCATTTCTAC
>PVIR01014377.1:0-40379 GCA_004026965.1 Petromus typicus | reverse complement strand
GTTGAGGAAGGTGGCCTCAGGAACCAGGGTCTCTTCCATCCAGTTACAAGGAAGGACTTGGATGCTCACCCCAGCCAGGGTAGGAGCCCAGCTGTGCAAGTCCTGCCAGGGAGAGCCCCAGAGTTAAGAGGGATGGTCAGCCAGGTCACCATGAGCCATACAGGGTTCCCAAGAAGTGTCTTATTCCAAATAATAACCATTTCTTCCGTTCTGTTCCCCAGGCTTGCCCTGGCCTCCTTCCTGCCTCCTTGCCTGGCTGCTGCTTTCCTTTTTTCTTTTATAATACTGGAACTTGAACCAAGGCCTCCACAGAGAACCACATCTGTGACCCATATTTAATTCAGAAACAGAGTCTTGAGAAATCAGTAAATTGCTGAGGCTGGGCTCCAATTTGTAATCTACCTGCCTCGTCCTCATACACCGCTGGGATTTAAAGTGCACTGCCATGCCTGGGTTGCACATTTCTTGTTTAGTTGTAGTAGCTAAGACAGGAATAGGGTTCATGAGATTCCAGATACTTTAGTAAGCATTCTGTATATGCTGAGTTATTAAACAACTCAACCCACAACAACTTAATGAAGTTTATTATGGCATTATGCACATGAGAAAACTGAGGCAGATAGAAGTTAAACAACTTGAATTGGACTGATTTGACATTAGAGCCAGGCTCCCAGCCTGGTGTCAACTTCCTGTTTTACCCTCGGTCCTGTTTTTATAACTCACCTGCCAGCCCATATCTCTCAAGATGAGGACACAAGGATGGAGATGGGAAGAGTCTGAGATCTGATGTGGACAATTCTGGTTCGCTGGCTGACCTTTTCCATCCTCACTCGGGCCAGAAGTGGCCGTATGGCAGAGCCCCGTAATATCTCCTTGACCTGGGGCCCAGGTCACTGGCTTCTTTGCTTATCACCCTGTACCTGCCACACCAGGTGCAGGTGCTACTGAGAAAATGTGGGTTGCACTTGAGAGTTTTCAAGCCTCCCAAAGGTGACCATGCTGGCTACATTGTTGCCCACAGGTGCCTGAAGAAGGGGGTGGGGAAAGAACACAGATACAAGGACCCAGAACACGCTGTGACCAGGCCTCCAGGGACAGAGCACAGCAGCTCCGCAGAGACACCCTGTCTCTTCTGTGTTCCTCTCCTGATCTCCGAGAGTCTGTCCCACACTTCGCCTTCCTGACTGTCTTGAATCCATTCAAAACACTGACCTTCCACAGTCCTTCTGCAGTAGGCAGGAGACACGATGTCAGATCCAGTGAAGAGGGTGGGTGAGGACACCCCAGATGGTTTTACAAACCTGCCTTTCTGTTGCATGGCACTCAGCAGCAGTATTTACTGGATTTTTGATCATACCTCTTAAAGACACTCACAGAAGGGCACTTGCAGAACTGTTTCAAAAAATGACTAGAATGATAGGATGAGTGTGTTCCAAGCGACTTTTTGTAAGAGGGCGAATGGCAACATGTCTTTCACTGTCATAATTTTTTCTCGTTAAAATATTCATTGTATTTTTTGATTGCCCTTTGTGTGTGTCTGGCCCTGGGACTGCCTAGGGCAAATAGTCACCTCCTCTGGGTCCCCAGGGAAAGACCCTGATGGGCTGCTTATCTTCATCCAGTCTGGTGCCCAGGGCTTAGGTTCCCAGCCAGGCTGGAGGGCAGGAATCCCCCAGGTCCCAGGGAGGAGGTTCCTGGGTAACCATATTAAACAACAGGAATGAATTCTGCACCCTTGGGGGCATTAGTCCGAAACCATGGTGCCAAGTGGGGGCCTAATTGTAGGAAAAACCCATTCAGGGGCTGTGTTCACATAGGCACGTGGAAGGCTGGAGTCCAGCGCCGCTTCCCACTTCCTCCTGAAGCTCCAGTGTCACTGGGCGACTCAGCAAGTGCTCTGCTGAGTCCATGCAGTGTGGACCAGGGGACCTGCGAACCAGAGCCGGCCTGCATCCCCTCTGGTTGTGGGCTCCACAGCAGCACTGGCTGGCAGGTAGCCGAGTCCTAAGCCAAGGGTGCAGGCAAGTGGTTGGATTCTGAATGCACCCAATTCCCATTTTGTTTGACTAATATTTTTTATTATTGGTATATATATATATAATATAATATAATAATATATAATTATATTATATAATTATATTATATATTATACATAATTGGTATATATTTTATTATTTGTATATATAATTGGTATATATTTTTTATTATTGGTATATATTTGAGATACATGAACTTTGCATTTGTTTTGAGGGAAAGATGCATATATATTATATCTTGGTCATTTTCCATCCCTTTCCCGCCTTTTCTATCTTATCTGCTCTTTCCTTGACTAAAAAATTTAAGCAGATATTAGTGGGAGTTTTTCCCAGCCAATTCTACCATGAGGGTTATCTGTATTTCAGAAGCCCCACATCTGGATTAAAGTGCGAAGTGATCCTTCCCATTTCCCTGGCCATGACATACATCACCAGTCGATCACGGACTCCACCCTAAGAACACAGCCAGAAAACAGGGGAGAGGATGGGATCTAGGATGGTGTAGTAGAGTTTTCTTTCTCTTTCTTTTTTCAGTACTAAGGACTGAACTTAGGAGCTTCACATTCAACTACATCTGTAGCTTACTTAAATTTTTATTTATTTGGTGTTTCGAGACAAAGCCTCACTATGTAGGTCAGGTTGCTTTTAAACTCACTCTGTAGCCCAGGCTGGCCCTGAACTCACAGTGATCCTCCTGCCTCAGCCTCCCAGAGTGCTGGGATAACAGTATGCCCCAGGCCTGGCTGACAGTGTAACTTTGTTATCTCCTCTTCTGTCTGAGCTCCAGCCACCTGCCCTCTGTGCTTGCTCACTTTGGTGCCCGAGGAGGATAAGCAAAGACAATATGCTACAGTTTGAACTTCCTTCACCCACTGCCACACACAGCCTGCTTTTGTTTCCTGATTATGGTAAAATGCCCAACCAAAAATTGACCAGTGTGACCATGTTTACATGTCCCATTCAGTGGTATTAACATATTTGCAGTGTCCTGAGACCATCCCCACTCCTCATAGCTTTCATCTTGCAAAACTGAAACTTCACGCCCATTATACTGGCTGACTCTTTCCTCCCACAGCCCCACCACCCTCTCCTGTCTGCACAATCTGACTCCTGTCCCGAAGCCTTCAGGTCTGGGTACATCAGTGAATCCCAGTCTTCAGGATTCTGCCATCTGGATGTGCACTGGAATTCCCTTCCATCTTAGGCTAAACAATATCCCACTAGAACTCACTATGTAGACCAGGCTGGGCTCCAACTAGATTTCCTCCTGCCTCAGCCTCCTGAGGGCTAGGATTATTTGCATGTGCCACCATGCCTGGCTTTTAGACAGCCTTTGTTAATTTTTCTTCTCTATTTTTCAACTAAATCTTTCCCTGCAGCCACATTTTGTCACATGGATAGCCATGCCTGAGTCCCAGGAGGTAGAGTGGCCTTGTCATCTTCGTGTGACCTGCCCCTCCACCAGGATATCCTGCCTGCCTGTGCCGGTCACAGCCCTTGTCTTGGGGACACAGCCCACCCCACTTGGCACTGTGGGTTCAACCTAACAAACTCAGGGCCCGGGTAACCCTTAAGAGTCCCTTCCTGCCACGCCTGACTGGCACTGTGTTCCCGTGGGGAAGGCACTGCTGAAGCGGCTCACCTCCTGCCCTGAACGGCAGCCTCTGTCACGTGGCAGGAGTGTTATTAAAGTCCTTAAGAAATCATCTCCTTCATCATGGTCATTCTCAACATTTCGACAGAAGCAAAGCAACAACAAAGAGGCTTTTCCCCCTATACAATGCATCATTTCCTTAAGATGAGCTTCCAGGAGTGGGATAATTCATTGCTGCATCTGGGACCTGGGGGTGGGGAGGGTTTGTAAAGATAACAGCAGGCTCAGGCAAGAGGGTTGCAATCCAAGTCCAGCCTGGGCAACTTAGCAAACACGTCGCTCAAAATTTAAAAAAGAAATGAAAAAGGACTGGAGGTGCAGCTCAGTGTGAACCCTCACTACTGCAGCAGACAGGAAGGGAGGGAAGGAGGAGGGAAGAGGAAAACGGCAGATGGGGGAAGGGCATGTGAGGGGCGAGGGGCCCCCTTCTGTCCTGCACAGAGCGGGGGTGGGGGGGGGCCTGCACTGTGTTATAGTGCGTCCCGGGGTTTGTGCACCCCAGATCTGTGAACGTGGCTTTGGTTGGTCGGGTCTGGAGAGTGATTAAAGATCTCAAGGTGAGACCGTGCTGTACTCATGACTCTTGCGCTTTGCATCTAGATTGTTCCCCCAAAAGCCCATGTTAAGGCCCTGGTCGTGGGTGGGCGGGGCAACCTCCAGGAGGCGGGGCTGGGGTGGTAAGTCCAGCGAGTGTGGCTTCGGGACCTGCCCTGTCTCTTACCTCTCCTTCCTGTCGAGGGGAAGTGGTTTACCGACCCCTCCATCTCAGAGCAGACCCCAAAATGAGAAGGTCATCAACTTGATCTCTGAACCGGACCTAAAAGGGACCTTTTCCTTTTGAAGATGATTCTCTCACTGTTGTATTGCAGTGACAGAAGAAATTACCAGAGGTGCGGAAGGCCAGCAAGTCGGAGAGAGGTTGCTGGAAGCCTGAGCCCACAGGGGAAAGCAGAACAGGACAGGGTGGAGGCAGCCCCTCTCAATCCTGGGGAGATAAACTAGAACCATTCCCTGTATAACAGACACGCGCACACACAGACCCAAATGGATATAAGCCCGGCATAAGGGTGCACGCTTCTCCTGCCTCCGAGGCAGGACTTCGGTACAGCTGGGCAACTTAGTGAGAACCTGTCTTGAAATAGAAAGGGAAAATGAACTAAAGGAGGCGGGGAGTGTGAAGGTCTTGGGTTTAGTCCCCAGTACCGGAACAACACATATATGACAATATTTCCATAACCACGATATGAGAGGGCATCTTAAACAAGAAGAGCTTGAAACACTTATGACATTTACTGCAAAACCTCTGTACCTCCAAGGAAGGGTCCTAGCAGCAGGCACACAGACGGCTGCGGCCCGGAGAAAATTCCTCCAGTGTACATATGGTCCACAATTGATAAAGCATCCTGCAAACTCCTGCAAAAGATCAGCTCTGGCTCCAAATGCAAAATGGGCAAAGAAATGAGGAGGGAATTTCCGAAGCAGAAACCGTAATGTAGCAAGCTTCTCAAGCTGACAGATCTGACCCTACTGTGCGGTCAAGTCGGCAGACAACGGAGGCCGAGCACAGCCGGGGACGGACTCCGCCAGTGCACCTGCACCACACTCAGACCCACACGCTGACGCATCAACTTCTAGTCCTTCTAATGTGACGGCATTTGGGTCTGGGGCCTTGAGGAAAGAAAAGGCACCTTAGTGCGACGACCAGGAGGGATCCTGCCCAACAGGAGGTTGTCCTTCTGAGAAGAGATGAGGACACGGCGCCGCAGTAGTAAGACCCAGTGAACGCGCCTCGCTCTGGTGGCCTCCGAACTGCGGACAGAGGCCTGGTGTATACAGCAGCCGCAGCCCTGGAAAGAACAGGCCTGGCAACTCGGTGAGCTTAAGACAAATACCTGACACTCACAGGTTAAGGAGGAAAGGTGTACTTGGCTCACAGTTTGCAGGAATACAGTCCATGGTGGGGCTGGCTCTGTGGCAGAAGTGGCGCTGAGGACCCGGCCGAAGATGCCACTGAGGGCAGGGTGCACCGGAAGCAATGTCAGGGACGGGGCCGGGGGGCTCACCCCTTCCGGTCATGGCCTCCTCTTCTGTCGGACCCTACCTCTTATCAGAGAGTCAGCTGTGGCGGGTGTAATCCAGCCATCTGCTAAGGCCCTGCCCGTGTTTTGTGAGGGTCTGGGCTCCCCGGGTCCAAAGCGTCATACCACCCTGTCCATCTCCTCCCGCCCTTGCCACCCCAAGTGCGGCCCCTGTGCTGAGTGCCTCACCTGCGGTTTGCTAAGGGTCGGAATCTCTGCTCCTCCCTGGATCTTCTGGAGCAGAACCTGCATTTTAACTTGATGTCCAGCGAGTGGTTTTCTTCTGACCCCAGTGATCTCCAGGGAACATGAGCAAACGCAGATTCCAGCTGGGAATGCTGCGGCATCTAAGCTGCGACCCAGACCCAGGCTCCCCCACTCCAGTAAGTCAGCTCTTTGGCTTGCGCCTGGGCATGGGCATTTTTACAAGCTTTCTGGGGACTCCGAGCTGTCAAGATGGAGAAATACTGTCTCACGGTGTCAAGTCCCTGGGAGCCCCGAGAACACCTGGGATACACCCCTCCGGAGACGCAGGAGACGGGAACATGGCCTCTGGTCTTACCAGACCTTCCCCCGGGCCTGAGCCCAGCCCTACCCCGAAGGTTAGAGCCCAGTTCTCAGAACGGCATGAATCCTGGAACACGGCCCCACTTTGAGAACCAGTGGCTGCTCATGCCTGCACCCTCTCACCCTGCTCTGATTGCAAACCTGGCCTTGGAACTGTGGGACCAGGATGCTTTGTCGCTTAGGCCCCTTACCTTCAGTACTCTGTTATGTCAGCCCTAGGACACTGAGATGGCCATCAGTGAGAACTGGCTAATTCCTTGTGAGGCACCACTCAACGCAGTAATCCTCAGAACAGAAAGTAATCAACCAAAGCAGGTTGCAAGGTAGGCTCAGAAGTGTACACCAGTGATCCCAGCTATTCAGGAGGCTGAGGCAGGAGGATCACAGCAAGGATCACAGGAGGATTTAGCAAGGGCTTGTATCAAAATAAAAATTTAAAGGGGCTGGGCCTAGAGCATTTGCCTAGCATGTGTGAGATCCTGGGTTCAGCTAGAAAAGGAAGGAAGGAAAGAAGGAAGGGAGAGAAAGGAATTCAGGAAGAGAGGAAATTCTCCACTGTGAGTTTCTCCACACACGAGGTGACTTGCACAGATACAAACTTCAAAAAGCACAGCACAGCACAGCGATGTTCTCTCCCTATTTCTTTGCATCAAGAAACAGAAAATTCAGATCCATCTTGTGTTCACAGAAAAGAACCAAAATATACTAAGAAAGAAGCTAACAGCCAGACAACACACAGCCCATTTCCAGTGAAAAAGTCACACTAATCCCAGAGCCCAGAAATAAACTGACAGCTGCTGGGAGGAACTTAGAGAGGAAGCGCATGAAGGGCAGAGGCAGTCGTCCTGTACCCGCACTCCAGGCAGAGGCTGGGGTGCCTCAGGGGCTGAGAGTCCCCAGGAGCCTAGAGTATGAGTAGGGACCTGCTGAGCTCAAGCTTGTGATCCTCCTGCCTCAGCCTCCCAGGGCATGTACCACCATGCCCTCCTGGTCTTTTAAGAGGGTGACTACTGTGTCCTGTTTTAAGTCCCATGCTTCAGACAACCCCTGAATCCCAGAAACTGGGGACCCAGACAAAGGTACGGATATGGGTAGGAAGAAGGGACATGGCCAAGGGGTCCACATCCAGGTGTGTCAGACCTGGGCAGATAGGTGGGGGTGCTGGAGAACCAATGATTTCTGATCGGAGGAGCTGGGGCTCCACCCTGTTCAGGACTGTGCCCGGTACCAGGACAACAGTAAAAGCAATTTGGCAACCTGTCTTTAACAGTACAAAGTTGCCTAGAGTCTGACTTGGAAATCTATTGTTTCTCATTTTGTAAATGGAAAGAGCTCAGAAAGAAAGCATTCTCTGCGGTCTTATTAGGAAGAGAGAAGAAAGCTAAGAGCCCAGGGCTGCGTCTGATGGCTTTGATGTCCTGTCCGCGCCCTGGGGTGGGACACTGTCTCTCCGCTCGGCACAGGAGAAAACGGACTCATGCTGCAACTACATGGTCCCTGCGAGTCTTCCTAAAACCTACATTGCCTAAGAGTGGCGAGGGGCAGGTGGCCAGAGCGAGTCTCCTCTAACAGGAAGCCATCGGACAAGCCCTGGGGGCTGGCAAGAGACAGATGGCTGGAGACAGCTCCGGCAGAATTTGTTTCTTCTTTGCTCATTTGGTACCTGACACTGAATGCATCTCCCCAAAACATGTCTGCATCCTAATCCCTGAGACCTGTGAATGTGACTTATCTGGAAGACAAGTCTTGGCACATGTAATTAAGGTCTCTAGATCGCACCATCAGGGGTCAGGCTTCAAGGGTCAGGGGGAGCACTAAATCAGTGTCTGACTTTTTGGCGGTATTGCAGATTAACCCCAGGGCCTTTGCACTGAACTCCTCACCCAGGCATTTGTTTTACTTTTTACTTTTTACCTTGAGGCAGAATCTTGCTAAATTGCTGTATCACCCAGACTGGGCTAGAACTTGGCGATCGCTGCAGTTTGTTTACTCTGCAGTAGGTAAGTTACACCGTCATTTTTACTGATGTATGTGAACAGTTTTATTTCTATGAGTACAAGTGTGCCGCACATCCGGGGGCACATTCTTCTCAGGGCTTGGTAACTGTACAGGGCACACTTTCATGTTCTTTACTTTTGCTTCCCTTCCTGGCTCTCCCTCCTCCCTCCATCCCTTTTGCAAAAGACTTAGCTCGCTATTTCCTAGCATCTTTCGTTGTGTCCTTTACATCATTTATATGCAGGCTGTGTGGCACACGTCTCATTCCAGCACTCAAGAGGCTGAGGCAGGATGATCGCTGTGAGTTTAAGGCTGGCCTGAGACCCTGTGAAGCGCCACATTGTGCAGAGACTCAATGAGGAGCACAGGCTACGTGCTGACCCCACTGTTCTCCTAGCGGGAGCAGGGAGCCATGAGGGTGTGGGGTGGCAGTGGGAAGGAGGGTTGGGTATCAGCATTGTCCCAGACAGTGTCCTGTGACAGAGCACGGGTCCCCGAGGCTGCTGTCTCTCTGGGCTTCATGTAGGTGACCCTGATCCCATCCCCCTGTGAACGTGCCCATCTTCCCAAAGCGAGGAATCCTCAGGCTTGGCACCTGGCGCCTGCTGTGCTTCTCCAGGCTGGATGCCACCAGAGCGTGGTGGCGAAACCACCCACGAACAGTGCTGAGTAAACGATTTCTCCTTCAAGTCTGGGACAAGGTCCGGAGCCCTGCATATGATTTTATGGTAAATTACCTCCCCCAGTCCTCGTTATGTTACAGTTAGGGCACAAGATTGATGTTTCTCTTTTTTCTCTTTCGGGGGGCAGGGTCTTACTGTAGTTCAGGCTGGCCTTGAACTCACTATGTAGCCTCACTGTGGCCTCAAATTTACAGCAATCCTCCTGTCTCAGCCTCTTGCATGCTGGATTACAGGCCCACAGTACCCAGGTGAAAGTGATTTTTTTTTTTTTTTTTGAGACAGGTCTCGCTTTGTAGTTCAGGCTGGCCCTGAGCTCAGCCTCAAACTCACATCACAGCAATCCTCCTGCCTCTGCCTCCCGAGTGCTGGGATTACAAGCGTGAGCCACCATGCCCAGCACTGTGGTATGTGGTACCGATTGCTGCTGGGCAGGAGTCTCCACAACCAGTATTGTACGTGGTTACTGGGGATCGAACCCGGCTGCTTGCACTTGCAAGACATGCGCCGGAACCAGTGAGCTAAATCCCTGGCCCCCGAAAGTGATGTTTTTGAAGTCATGTGTAGAGGTTAATTCTATACACATGAGCCCAACCTCCAGATAGAAAAACATGTTACCTGACACTAGTGCTTTGGCAAGAGTGCTGGGCTGGATATTTACGAACCCCTGCAAGACAGGCTAGCAGGAACCCAGAAGCAACTGCAGGGGTCACATTAGTAAGAAGCATGCAAAGCCGATGTGGTGATGCAGGGTGCAATGCCAGCTGTCCCTAAGGCTGAAGCAGGAGGGTCTCAAATTCACGGCCAGACTGAATAACTGAGTGACTTAGCGCTTCCCTGTATTAAAATACAAACACCCCAAGGGCTGGGGGTGCAGCCCAGTGCGGAACTGTTGCCTAGCTCAGGGCCTAGGCTCCATCTCCAGTACCACAAAAAATAAAATAATCAGAAAGTGAGCAAATCGGTCAGTCAAGAAGCGCAGAGCCTGGGGCTGTGCCCAAGGGGAGGGAGCTGGTGCCCCTGTGGGAGGCTGGGCCCGTGTCTGCCCCGCGCTGACTCAGCTGTGTCCCTGCACACGGCGGTGGAGACGGGTGTCAGCCGAGCACCTGGCAGAGGCAGAGGCTCCTCACAAATGGGGACTTTGCGCCTGAACCCGCTGGGGCGCAGTCACCCTTCACAGAGGGCGCGGATGACGTCATCAACAAGAGGCAGGAAGTGGCGGGTGAAGGCGTTTCCTGATTCATTACTTCTTCTTCTTCTTCTTTTTTTTTAAAAAGCACTAGGGATTCAACCCAGAGGCTTTGCACTGAGCTACATCCCCAGCCCTTTTTTCATTTTTTAAAATTTTGAGACGAACTGAATTGCTCAGGTTGAGTTGAAATTTGGGATCCTCCCACCCCAGCCTCCGAGAGTGCTGGACTGACAGGCGTGAGGCCCTGTGTATGCCTAATAGAGGGCATGTTCTGAAGCATTTGATTTTGTCAAAAGAGAGACGGTTCTTTATGTCTGTGGTAATTTTTAAAGTTTCTGCCTTTGCTAAAAGGGCAAAGATTCAAAGACAGTTGAGAGGGACGTCCGATGTCTGCCTGGGTGCGGGCACTTTGTAGGATGATGCTGGGGGTCCCCAGAGGCCTGGCTGGATGCAGGGCTCAGACCTAGTGCGAGCGACTCTCTCGAGACAGGCCAGAACCATGGTCAGAGCTGCTTTCTCGAGAAAACCAACCTGACCACAAGGTGGATGAGGGGGAGCAGAGCAGGAGGCTGGCAGGGGTCTGCAGGGCCACTGGGGTGCCTGGGGGCGGTGGAGGTGATCATCCAAGTTCATCTGGGCAGCACTATGGTCCTGGAGGCCCAGGGACAAGTCAGCTGTGACTGCACCCTGGATTAATAAGTAAGCCTGGAGCACACTTGTAATCCCTAACTCAGGAGGCTGAGGCAGGAGGATTGCTGTGAGTTTGATGCCAATCTAGGCTACACAATGAAACCCTGTCAATAAACCAATAAATAAGCATGGTGGAAAATGTATATGTGCCACCCAATGTGGCCCTGTGCTAGGTGCCACTCTTGGAACCCTCCCAGCCTGCCACCCACCATGCCAGGTCCATTCCAATCACTATCACCACTTTTACAGAAGGGAAATAATACCGAGGCCTGTGCCCTGTCCCCTGACCACCTGCCTGTCAGAGAGGCCCTTGAGCTCCTGGGGCAGAAGTGTGACAGGAAGAACAGGGCCTGCTGCCCAGCCTCCGGCCGGAAGCTGATCTGCAATCCTGCAGAACCAGGGTGGGAGTGTGGAGGTGGGGCCCTCTCTCAGCTGTGTGCTGCACAGTCACCATCGCTCCCAGTGTGCAGAGGTCCTTCTGCACCAGCTGCCTTAGGAGAGAGGGCTGAGGCCCAGGACCGGCTTTCTCTGTGGTCCAGGCCAAGCCAGCGCAGGCCTCGGGCGCCCTCTGCTGGACATTCCCATCACCTGCTGTGTGAGCCTGCCAGGCCTGGGAAGGGATTGGTGGGGCAGCGGAATGTGGGCAACTGGAGGTCCAGCAAGATGGTCGTGTCCACCCATGAGAGAGAAGATGGACAGAGGAGACTGAGTTTTATCTCTTTTAGTTTTGTGTGTGTGTGTGTGTGCGTGCGTGCGTGTGTGCATGTGTGTGTGTGAGTGTGTAGGTGTCCTCCTGCCTCTGTCTCCTGAGTGCTGAGATTTTTTCCATCTCTTTTGTTCCTGTGTCTGCCCAGGCTGGTCCTACTCTGCCTGATGCACGTCTCCAAGGGTTCTTTAATCGTAGTTCTGCCACTTGCTAGTGCTGGGCAAATGACTTCGCTGTTTTGTGCTTGTTTCCTCATCTGTAAAGTGGAGATAATGATGACTGTACTTGGGCCCACCTCAGAGGGGACATGCAAGGAAGAGTAAAGGAGCTGAATCTGCATGTAGGAAGCTCTCAGAGCCTGGCACAGGGTGAACACCCGCACGGAACATGGCCCTGGCTACAAGCCATCCTGAACTTTGGAGACACCCAGTGAGGTCCCAGCCCTGAGGTCCTGGTGGACGGGTCTCAAGTGGGGCCTGGGCTGCCCCGTGACTGCTGTTTCTGCAGAGGGGAGGCGCGCCAGGGCGGGGCTAATGTCTCAGCCCTCTGGCAGTGGGCAGCCGGCAGGTGCCAGGAAGCAGGGTGTGGCCATCCGCACCTCAGCTCAGCGCCGGATTGCTCTCCCTTCCGGTGGGAGGTAGTCGCCCACTCACACAGTGTCACCGGGCCCGAAATAAAGACAGGCTTTGTTCCATCCTGCCAGTGCCTAATCCCTGCTGAAGTCACCAGTCCCTCCCTCTGTCAGGGCCTAGATGTTCGCTCACCAAGGCCAGGAAGGAACCTGTTCTCTTTCTTTTTAAGGCACATGCTGCTGGCCCTGCTGTCCCGACTGTGACAGGAGAAACTCGGGTCCCGCAAGGAGGTGGGGTGAGCAGAGGCCCTGAAGTCCTGCTGGTGTTCACTGAGTCACTCAACTTCTGGTCTCAGGAGGGTGGTGGATGTTGATCAGTGACGTCCAGTGACGCTCGGCTCTTGTCTCCTGTCCTGAGAGGCCTAGAGGTTTAGCTTAAGATGTAGGACAGAGGTCCTCAGCAAGGTGATACCTGGGACCCAGGGCTGGCCCACGGGGTGCCCGACAACACCACACTGGACTTGGCTTTGTCCTGGGCCAGCGTAACCCTGGGAAGAGGGTGTTGAGGCTGGAGAGCAGCAGGGCAATGCAAACTTTTGTTTGTCCTGTTACTAATGTGGCCCTGGCCAGGGCTACACCACGGATGAGGCAGGGACCCCTGGGAACCCTGCGGCAGCCTCACCTCTGCTCCCAGCATAAGACTAGTCAGAAACTGTCCTACCCCAGCCGCATCTTCACCAGACACAGGAAGGGGCCAATACTTCTGTGTGGGAGGTAGAGCAAGGGACACACACACACACAGGAAAGGGACACAGGTGGGGCTTTGGGGTCTACTTTGTCCCCGACTGTAGACGGCCATGGCCTGGTGGGCATGTCTGCTTACACGTGGTGCACTGACATGCCAGCTTAGGATGTGGAAATGTCTGCCGGGGCGGAAGGACCTCTTCAGTGACACGATGGCAGAGCGGACTGTGTCCAGGAGGCCCTGAGCCCCTCACAAGGTCCCAGCCCACTCACACCCTTGGCTCTAGGTCTTGTGACAAGGGGCTGGCACTGCAGAGGCCTGCTGAAGTACACAGACCTTTAGTCACTCAACAAATATTTACTGAACACCTCCTGGGAGTCACTGGAGGCCCTGGGAACTGGACAGGGCGAGACCAAGTCATGGGCTCCTAGAGCATGTGGGAGTGGGCATGTGGGCACAAGAGATAAAGAGCAAAAGAGTAAACAAACAGATGAGAAGAGGTGACAGTAGGGGACATGTATCTGCTCTTGGTCTTTCTTGATACCAGGAATCGAACTCAGGGCCTCATGCTTGTCAGGCAGGTGCTGTCCGCAGAGGGGAGGCACGCCATCTCCAGCTCCATCCTGGGCCCATGTCTGCTCCAGACGGTGGCTTCACCACGGCCCCTGCAGGGTGGCTTCTTGTGAGCTCAGGTGTCACCTGTGGGGGGTTCAGACAGCCTCAGGTACGTGTCTGGGCTCCTGTCCACATGGCTTCTGTGGTCCCGGTGGTCTGGACTGTGGGCTTCCTCATGCAGAGCCTTAAGGCCATTTGGGCTCCAGCCCTGGGATGAGCATGGCGTGGCCTCTGCCAGCCAGCCTGGAGCCAGGAAATGGGCCTGAAATAAAGACAGGCTTGTCTTGGTGGAGGCAGCTGGAAAACACCACAGCCATGGGTCCCAAGCGTGCAGAGGCCAGAAAACACACCCAAGTAACAAGAGGGGCCAATGGCTGTGACTGGGGCAGGAGTGCTGGGGTCAGCAGTGTTAGACTTACAAACTTGGGTCTTTCATTTTTTTTTTTTTTGAGGCAAGGTCCAATATAGTTCAGACTTACTATGTAGCCCAGGCTGGCTTCAAACTCATGGCGATCCTCTTCCCTCAGCCTTCCGAGCACTGGGATTAAGAGGTATGTACCTTCATACCCAGTTTAAAAAGTTTTTTAGAGATAGAAAATATCTTTCAGTGTCCATGGAAAAGTCGTAAGAAAAGGTAGCCCCAGGCCGCCTTCCAAGGGCTCCTCGCCAGCCATGTGTCCCCCTGCGGGTCAGCAGCAAGCTGATGTTCCTGAGAACACACTGAGAGCTGAGTGCCCTAACCCCCCCAGGCCACCTTCAGATGGAAAAGGCGACGGGCCTGGTTCTGTCTGTCTTGGTGCTGCCTGTGTGTCATCTCGTCACCACTCGAGCCCTTATGACTCAGGGCTGAGGAGGGGCAGAGGCTTCCACGAAAGGCAGCCTGGACGCTGCACTGCAGGGAAGAGGAGCTGGTGGCCAGAATGAGGCTCACTGTGCCAGAGGCCTGGGGCCCCTGAAGACCAGCACGAAGTGAGGTGACCCACGGGCAAAGGACCCTGTGCGGTTGCTAGGAGGCCTGGTGGGACAGTTGGCTTGCACTCTCCGTGCGGTGGCGAGGGAGCAAAGGGCATTAGGCCAAGGCTCCGACGGCTCCTTTCTTTTTCTGCGCCTCCCACCCTTTCATTGTTCCATTTTGAGACAGGGTTTCACAGAACTGCCCAGGGTGGGCTGGAACTTGCCACCCTCCTGCCTCAGCCTCTTGAGTCTGGGATTCCAGGTATTCAGCACCATTCCCAGCCAGAGGGCGTGTCTCATAAGGACACTGAGGACGACAGCACAAATAGCAAAGGGAGGATTGGACCGGGCCGGGCTTTATAGCCAGATCAGATCACTTGGCCATCTGAGGAGAAGCTAGGGAGAGAAGGCTAGGCAGAGAGGCAAGCTCTGTTCCCACAGCCAGGAGTGCCAGGCATCCCACTGGTCCCTCTGGGCCAGCTGCATTCCTAACTGTGTGCGGGGCTCCATCCTCTGTGGCCGCCAGGAGCAAACTTCATGGCTTCTGGTATCACACGTGTTGCCTAGGGCTCTGGTCAGCAGCCAGGCTGCTGTGGCTGCCAGGCGGCTCCCTGTAGGCTCCAGGTATCCGGCCCCTCACCTCACACTCTGGCCCCACCTGCACTGCAATCGTTACTTTTCTTGGACCCTCTTGTTTCTTCCTCACGGGACCCAGGATCACACTGGGTTCACAGGGGTGAGCTCCCACCTCAAACGCTTTCCGTTAGCCAAGTGTGGTGGTGCAAACCTGTAACCCCACCATTCTGGGAGGCTGAGACAGGAGGGCTGCAACTTCAGGCCCAGCTTGGGCAATTTAGTAAGACGCGGTCTCCAGGAAAGAAAGAGAAGTTCTCTGATTCTGGGATGGGGCATGGACAGCTTTGGGGTTGAGGACGTTGTTTTATGTACTCTAAGGTGAGGGGTCACAGGATGCTTTCAGCAGCTGTGCGGAAGGGTACAGAGGAAGCTTTGCTGGGCCCAGTCCCATTGAGGGCTGGCGACACGGAGGTGGCACCATGGGAAGCGCAGCCCCAGAAACACACAGCTGGAGCCTCACGTCCAGGCTTGGCCAGGCTCTCAGCTGTGGAGTGGAGACGGCAGCCCTCCCAGGACTGTACCCTCACTATGCCTGCCAGGGCCAGCAGGTCTCCGTGGGTGACACAATGTCCACCTCGGCCCTCACATTCTCCAGACTCCTGCTCATGCCGCACTGTACATACAAGGATGACAAGGAAAAGGCGGTCAGCAGGACAGGGTCAACACGAGCAAGGCAAGCGCAGTGCTGGCCCCAAGATGGAGTTGCTGAGTGTCAAACGTATACAGTCACCACACGAAAGAGAAGCCTGTGTGGTCAGAGCACATACCAGTGGGAGGTCTCACCAGGCCTGTGCTCTGTGCTTGGCTGATGCCCAGGATGTGCGTGCAGAGGATGCCATTCAGTTACCAGCACAGCTTTCGAGTCAATTCCAGCCAGTCGGGGAGGCTGAGGCAGGAGAATGGCTTGAGCTCAGATGTTTGAGATGGGCCCAGTTAACACAGTGAGGGCTTGTTTAAAAGGAAACCATTAGTTTCTGTCCTTTTCCAGAGAGGCACGCTGGGCAGCAGTGTCACTGGTGTGTGGCCATCAGACGTGGCCGAGTTTAGCTCTGCTTTTCCATTGGCCCCAGGTCTGGCAAGGTGACTTCTCAGTGCCTCAGTCTCTCTGCTGGCTTCTTCAAAGCTGGCCGTCAGGATGGAGTATAAGTCCCTGTCCCAAAGGAGACTGGATTTCTGTCTTAGGACAGTGATGGCCCCAGGACACCCCCACTGTGTGATGCCAGCGAGGTCCCTCCACCTGGCACCTGGGATGTGGGGCAGAACCTGCAGTCCCAGGGACTCTGGGCTGCTGTACGGGCGCTAGGCATGGGACAGCCTGGCACCCACAGCCCCAGTGATGCCATGCAACGTTCAAGTGTCCCAAGTGAGGGTCTCCGGCTGGGATGTTAAGAACCTGTCCTGCAGCAGCGCCCGTGTCTCCACAATCACCTTGTGGTGGCAGGTGGGACAGGACCAAGCAGTGGCCAGGCCTGCAGGACACTGTGCTGTCTGCTCCTGGGAGGCCTGGCCCGTGCAGGTGCTGGCAGGGGGTGCCATCACAGGAGGCCTGCGCTGCAGGGACGCTGTGTCGGTGAGGGAAACTGCGGAGCTGATTCTCCCAGAAGGAATTCTGCCACACAGCCCCACCTGCCTCCCCCCTCAGGCCCTTCCCTCCCCCAACGGCTAGCTCTCCTCTTCAAGGGAATCATCTGGGAAACCACCTTGGATGGGAGACTACAGGTGGGAGACGGAGTCCACACTGCAGGTCAGGGCTGCAGAAGCTGTGGCACAGACGCCGCAGCACAGACGCCACCAGGACTTTCAAAGAGCGAATCACGCTGCGTTCACATGGCAGCCCCAGCCGGAACCCCTCCGACAACCAGAAATAATCAGCACAGCTTCCCCCAGCAAATTCTTTTATTGGGTTAATTAAACAGCTTAAAGACAATTCATTTTGTTCAGAACCCTTCTAGAAAATATTTCAAGTTTTAAATGAACTTCCAATACAGAAAACAAAATTACTTTTACCATACACAAATTTCAGATCAAAATACAACACTCTGTTTCGGTTTTCTTACAGTTATAAAGTCCAGTCCATACAAACTACGTAAAAAAGATAAAACACTTTCACTGCTCCTCGGTCCCAGGGAATAGCACAGTGGCAGCGGGTCCTTCCCCATGGCACAGGTTGGGCCCACAGTCACTTGGCACACGGCACCCAGCACCCAGCACACGGGGTGTGGGGACAAAGTGCTGCTGCTCAATTTAAGAAAGTTAACACATCTTTCTACATCAGCCCATCCCTGTTACTTGTAAACCATAAAGCAACTTTGTACCAAAGGTTACAATTAAAAATTACTTCTGGCTTTGCTAAATACCAGTGAAAGAGTAGAAAGTTACCCCAGGATACACCAATACCACATTTGGACCACAGGATATGAGAAAAGTAATACTCCAATAAAACCAAGTCAGCACGATTTCTCTACGACCCTACTGAATGTGGGGAGTACAATTCTACAAGTTGCAATCCTCGGATATTTTGAACTTCCTGTATCATGTGCTTAACTTATGTATGTTCCTTGTGAATCCCTATTTTTCAGTAGGAGGACTATTTAAAAGGATAACTTTACCACACACAAAACACCCTCATGTTGAAGCAGACCTCAAAACTTGGAATTCCACTAGATAATAAGAGTTGCAGGAATTAAATTAAAAACCATCTGCACGTACCATGCCAGAAAACACAGATATATTAAACAGACTCGTGTTAACAGGATGGACTCGGGGATGGTATTTTTTGGGATCTGGAATTAATAACGGTCTTTATGGAATTTTCCTTATGGTAGTAAATACATCCAAAATGACAAAACAAGAGTGTGCTAAAAGCCTGCTCTTTCCATGGGTGGCGGTCAAGCGCTAGTGCCCTGTTCGATGTGGGCAAATGCAGTTGGAGCGGAGCTGGCCTTGGGCTTGGGAGTGCCCACTAAGCCCACAGTCCTGTGTCAAGAAGTCTCTGTGACAGGCTGTTCTCCTGACACCTGCACTGAAGACAAAAACCAAACACATCTCCACGCGTCCAGTGTGCGGCAGGCGGATCCCACACACAGATGGGTGCAGACATTAGGGTAACACCAAGACAGGAGGCCTGTGAGGACACACGGTGGGACCCGGCGGACTGTGGGGTCTGCTGACCACCCCTTGTGTTCACAGAGGTCACCATCCACAAGGGTATGACATAGAGCCACACCGAGTAAACAGCACCCCCAAGCCACCTCGACAAGATCAGGTTCATGCACGAATTCTGGAGGAAACGAGCCCCAGGGCAGGAAAAGCTGCAGACTACCTAAGCAAGCAAGTTTTGTTAAATAAAACAGACTGCACTTTTCTCAACTCAAGGCCACTCAGTACACTGTCCAATAGGAAGCCGTTTACCTCCCAGAACTTAGATCGTGTTCACGTCAAGCTTGTTAAAGATGTTGTGATGCAGAGAGGTTGAAGGTTTTACTTATTTCCTAAAGCTGATACCACTCTTTCCCCCATGTGCCACATCCTGCATGATTGTCCTTTAACGCATCAGAGCCAAGTTCAATGAACTACGCTAGATTAATTTTTAAAAAGTTTTCTGAGATTTCTTTTGAAGAAAAACTTTCTGACAAAAACACGAGAAGGTAGTCTCCCTGACTATAAATGAGAATTCTGTTTCAGGTTCTCCTCCCGCTTTGAGTGCAGGCGTGTCTGCGTCAGAGGAAGAAATGATGGTTCTGGTCTGCGGAGGACCGAGCACAGGACAGCCTGCCCAGGTGGCCGGTCTCACTGCAGTTGGCCACACAGCAGCACTGGTGCTGGCGCTGAAGTAGTAGGTGTGGCGGGGCCTGGGAGGGACAGAGGGGGAAGGAGGGCAGGCAGCCCAGGAGACAGGTCTCCCGGGAGGAGACGTCCTAGGTGCTGTGTGGTCTGCCTAACGAGAAGAGTGTGGTCGGCTTCTTTTCCTCTCTTTACTACATGACTGGAGCAGTTAGGGAGCTGGGCAGGGAGAGTGGGGCAGAGGAGCAGGCAGGCGGCAGGCTGACTGCCGAGAGCAGTGTACGTCACAATGCCCTCAGCAACAGGTCGCCAGTCCCCAGCCTGGCAAAGGAAGACGCACACCTGTGACGAGGGCCTCAGCCCCGAGAGAGCTCCCCGCAGCACGTTCATATGGCCGTGGAAAAAATCTAACCCTCTAACTGCAATCACAGACCCTGTGAGCCAAGGTGACTGCGGAAGAGCAGCTCACCCTCCCCCCAGAGCCGAGGGTGGAACCACAAGGGGAGGTGGCTTAGGGACCCCAGCATAAGGCCTAGCTCTCAGCTCCGTCCAGCCTGTCAGGCAGCAAGGGCCAGGAGGAAAAGCTTGGAGTGTAAGACATATGGTCTAGTGGACAAGTGGGCAGGGAGGGCCCTGGAATGAGCGGCACAAGCTGGTGGAGAACAAACACAATGCTTGGGTGGAGACGAGGAAGGGCGCCACAGGCCCTGGAGTCATGGCAGTGCCTCCGGTGGCCAACCTGCTGCTACACGGTCGCCTCACAGCCACTCTGAGAAGCCAGAGTCATTGCCAGCAGCTCTCCCCACAGTCTTGATGAGGTGCAGACTCTGCCTTACCATCGGCCCAGTCTCACGGCCTGAAAAGTCTGGGTTGTCCCCCTCCACGGTCCTGCCTCAGGTCCAGAGTGTCCACACCCAGCCCCCCAACCTGCCCCTTCTCCAGCAGCCACCAGTGAAGAGGGTCCAAGGACAACCAGGTCAGGTCTGACTGTGTAGCCTGCTGCCCATCCCTCAGCTGCTCATAGAGACACCAGGAAGGGCTCTGGCATGAGTCCACTGCCATCCTGGCGGCCAGGTCCCACAAAGCGCAACTGCCAACCTTGGAATTGAGGCTCAACGGGAAGGGGTCAGGCCGTCTAGGACTCAGGAATTCACTTTTGGGGTCACTGTGAAATGGCCTTCTCTATTTGAAGGTAGAGATTACCACATGCATGTAATAAAAATCTGTTTGCCTGTTTTTAACTTTTGTACATCCAAGGTAAGAAAGTATCGTTTAGGCCTGTGATCTCAGAGATCAAGAAGAGTCTGACCAATACTTTAGTGAAAACAAAAAGCGAGATTCATCGTGGTGAAGAACTGTAAGTATTACCGGAAGACTTCACCAGGCAGTTGTGAACAGAGGGCTATTTACGACAGCACTCAGCACTCAAAGCACGATTCCAGATGTCTCAGGTTTCACAAGTCATCCTGAGTGTAGGGAGAGAGGCGGAATGGGGCGCTTCCAGAAGTCACTCATTTCAGAAACACAGAGAAAGTCAACCCTGTATCACTTGCAGTGCAGACACACAAGGTCAGGGACTGCCCCAGGGAGTCCGCCTGCACATTGGCAGGGGACAGCTGCACGGCCCGCTGGGACAGGAAGGCGGAGCATGAGTCTCCTGAGCCCAGAGCCCATGGGCTGACCGTCTGCTCCAGAGGCCATGCAACAAGTGTCCAGGGAGACCTCACACCACCACTGGAAAGTGGGGAGGAGGCTTCATCCCAGACCACACTATCCAGGAGGCTCTGGGTGTGCTGCCTGGTCAGCAGGGGGAGCAATCACTGTCGTCTGAGGAAAAGCTTCCCCACCCCCCACCCCCCCAGAAACAAGCACTTCACTCTGAAAACAGGCAGGCAAGTGTGGGTGGGAAGGAGCCTGTCACGTGGTGTGGAGAAGGCACAGGCGCAGGACGAAGTTGGGAGATTCCCCTGACACGTAGGACAGATCACCTCTTGCACTGAAGCATAATGCAGTTCTGTGTAACCTGGCCAGGCTCCAACTGTGCCCTTGGAGACGTCTGAGCCTCAGGGTCTGACTGTGAAGTGCTGGGCTATCAGAACTGGCAGAGAAGGAACTTGGTAAAGAGGCCACATTCCCAGCAAAATTGCAGATTCCTGGGAGACAAGAGCACCGCATAGGAAAAGAAAGTTACTGGCCTCGAGCATCTGAGCTCCAAACCCCAGGTCCCACTGCAGAGCTGCATTTTCCTTTCTGACCCTAACAAGTATGGAAATTAAGCCCTCTATTTTACACAGCAGTGGTGTTTAAATAGACTCCTTTCCTGCTATATGAAAACAGAGCCTTTTAAAGACTCTTTAAAGTTCACGTTGAGTTTCAAGTAATCATTTTGCAGTAGCTCTAGGAGAATTATTGTTCCTCCTGATTAAAAGTGCCTATTCTAAAAAAAGTAGTAAAGTGGAAAATACGCCTTAGAGAATCGTGCTCCTCAAGGCCGCCCGCTGCTTGCTTCCAGGCCTTGTTAAAGGACAGAATGTGTTGAATTCTTCTACACTGGCAGGGGATCAAGCACAACACTACATAATGAGGTAGCTGAGAACAGAGTTTTTTCCTATAAACACAAAGAGCAGGGGAATAAATGCATGTAATTCTCATCCAATTAAACAGGAAACATGATAAAGACAGCTATGTGGAGTTGTATTTAAACCAAGTTTGCTGGTGTAACGGAAAAGTTTAACCTACAGTTCCAAGGAACATCTTTCAGTCTGATGATATAAGTGAAAACAAGGTCCCTAAACCTGTTTGTACAAAATGCAAAAAGGGGACTCCACTCAATATACCTCAAAAGCAGAAAATTAACCCTTGTGGATAGGATTTGAATCATTGGAAACAAATCGCTTGCTCGCTTTCTTTCGTTCTTTCTTTTCCCTCCTTCCTTCCTTCCTTCCATACTGGGGATCGGGCCCAGGGTCTCTGTAGCCTCATCTCTTCTCTCTTGCTTCTTTCTTTTTTTGAGACTGGGTTCCGCTCATCACCGAGTGGCCCAGGCTGGGCTCAAACTTAGGATCTTGCTGCTTCTGCTTCCCAGAGTGCTGGGACCACAGGCATGTGTCTCTGCACTGTTCCTGGGTGGGTTCCCGGGGCCGACTGCTTCTTTCACCTCTGGTTTGGCAACAACTTTGTGGGGGTCACTGCCATCCCCCTGGGCCTTTCTAGTCCACACCACAGCAACTCACGTGTGCTCATGACAGTGTGTCGGGCTATGAGAATATCTATCAAATTTATCACTGGGCCAAATTTCACTTGGATAGCAATTTAGAAGAGCTAGGTGTTTTCTCAAAATAAAAAGCAGACTTTTCCCATTATGTATATTACATAGTTAAATTGACCAGATATTTGATTTCATAAGAAAGGGAAAGAGTAAAAAAAAAAAATGCAATTACTCAGAGAATTCCAATGACACAGCTGACAAAGGGCAACTTCCCTACACTGTAGTTTTGGAGCCAGGGGTTCAGAAGTGCAACAGACTCCTCACCTCCCATAAATGCAACTGAGATAGATTTAAAACTAAAATAACAATAGAATTACTCTTGGAAAACTATAAAAATTTAAAAACTTTCACCACACAGACACACACACACACACACACACACACACACATGCACGCACGCACACAAAAGAATGTCTTTAGTCCATACCATTGGGACCTGCAGGTCCGCAGGCTGGTGAGGCCCTGCCTAAGTTCCTGTTTTCTCTGTGAATCAAGGGAGTAGATGAGGGGTACTACAGGGATCTTGGCAGGCAGCAAAACTACTTTCCTCACCATCTGAGACCATCTTTTCCCTGAGGGTGAAGTGGAGTGGTGTGGGAAGATGCTGCTTCAATCTTGCTTTTGACGGGATTAGGGGTGCGAGGAAAGATGGGATGACCCCTTTCTCTTTCAGACAGGGACTCCAGTTCTGTTCTCTGGCCCCCGTAAATAGTCACAGGTCCTACAGCTGACAAAAGCCATGCTCCTTCCACTGGCACCTGTGTGACTTGTGCAGAGCATGCTGGGGAATCTGGGTGTGACAAGCCCAGACCGTAGGCACTCCAGGGCGCATATGGAGAACACAGGCTCGTGCATTCGATGCAGCAGGCACTTTGTATTTTTTAGTCTATGCTAGCTTCCTACTCTACCCATGGCGGTCTACCTTGTACAAAGCCCTTCATTTAAAATCCAGCAAAACTACATTTCCATCCAGTAAAAGAACATCACTGACCACGAGGATTCTCTAATCACTCATCAAACACTTGCCAACCACCTGCTATGCACAGATACTGAACTGAGCAAAGACAGAGACAGTCCTTGCCCAGCACCCTGTGAGTTTACCAGTGAGTGAGGGAGGGCGATGTGGCATCTGCCTCCCTCTTGAGCTCACTTGCCAAAGGGCTCAGTGAAGCCTGTGGCTAAGCCAGGCCAGCTGTGCTGAGTCTGGCCACTCTGTTGTCGGGCTTCTTTGGTGGAGGGAGCACAGCTGTCCCTTTCCAGCACCATCAGGGGTGTATAGCCAAGTCCTCTCGCTCTCTCAGGTGAAAATGTCATCAGGGAAGCCTGTGCTGCGGTCTGGGGGACGCTGCACAGCTTCCTGCTCTCTTTGGAACACTTCTGGGCACCCTGCTTTAGTGCCCAGCATAGGAATGAGCAGGGGGACCTCCCTAGAAACCTCACTGCCCTGTGGTGCCCAGGAGCCATTGTAAAGACAGTCCGATCTTGATCACACGGGTGAAGGAGGCATTTCCTACACTTCGCTAGGGAGCCTGCTAACTGTGGACTATAAAGACACGACCATGCCATGGACAAAGAAGGTGCCACTCGTAAACGGCAACCACACAGAACAAACACACTCAGCGTCTTTTCTGGTTGTCACACAGTTTGAAAAAGCCTGAACAAGCTCTCAACTCCTCACAGCAGAGAAACATGAAGCTAAAATCCTTGGGCCACATCTTTACCAACTCCCAACTGATCAATGTGGTTTCAAATCCTGCTAATGAAGAGAAATGCAAACACCAGATACAACTGACTACACAGTACAAGAATTTCCATATTACGATCACAAGCTGAACACAGCAGTATGAACGGAAGGTCCACGAAGCACCAGGAGACAATTACACGTGTTGTGCGAACTACGCTCCCAGGTAAACACAGGCAGCACAGCACACACTCTCCTCACTCTCGCATCCCATTTCTCACAGGGTACGCACGCTCTCGAAATAAAACACTTCATTTAAAATTATTAAACACTTAAAAATCCACGTTTGCATGAGTTAAACAAAAAAGCAAACAAATCTACGCTAGGCTGCAGCCTCAGAGGCCCTTGAGCTCCCCGCCATGGCCTGAGATGCCGCTCCTTCTGCTGGCGGGTAATAGGGACATTGCACTTTCCCCGCAGAGACCACGGCGCAGCTCTGAGACCTGTCCTTAGCTGCCAAGTGCAACCTGCACCTGCTCAAAGTGCATATGGGGAAAGGACTCCCGGAGATTTACCAAAAAACGCTGTTCTGAGGCATAAGTAGAGTGTTAACACACAAACCTGCAAGAAATGAGTTATAATTTATTTTACAATACTGAAATAAGTATAATTTACAAAAAAGTCGATTAGTTTTGGAACATAATCAAGTTAAATAAAGCCCTACACTCCAACATAACGGTTTTATATTTATATAAAGTAAAATAGCAGTTTGGCACTTAGCAGCTTTTGTTGGTTATTGCATCCCATATTCAATGGCAAATTTATTTTATAAAACATTAATTTCTGCAGCTATAGTGTAAACGAACTGAATTTTAAAAAGTGTTCCAAGTGAATAATTTATCAAGTCACACAGGCACTGCTGCTGTGGCGAGGCCCTGCCCACCCCTCAGTTATGAGCCGCCTCCTCGGAGGGCCCACCCCCGAGGAACCCGAACTGTAACCGGAACCGAACCACAGGAACTGAAGGGCGAGCACTGCTGACTTGCACATGGCTGTGACATGGCATCAGTTCCTACTTTCATATCCCCTAGCTGGGCTTCTGAGTGCCAAGCTTTGGCTCTGTGGAGTTTATGTCACCAAAGCAAATGCACTTTTCCAGCAATTTATCTCTTCTAAAACTACTATTTCATTGTAAAAGGAAAGTGCTCTTTCTTTGGAGTGCAACAGCTTGCTGCGAGGGAGAGCTGTCCAAAGGGTGGTGGGAAACGCAAAGAAAATAGCCGGCTGATGGAGGTGCAGTTCTACGTCTGGCCTCAACTGATACTGGCTTGGCTCGGCTTGCAGGAGTGCGGGGCACCTCTGGTACATAAGGTGAAAGGACTATCCCTTCTTTTGCCAGTACCTTCTGGCCACAACAGCGTTAAGGCGCCACACCCGCCATCCCTTAGGACCCGGGCCTGGCCTCCTCTAGCAGCCCACGTGGTGCAGCCTGACTTGCAGTGGGCATAAGAAAGGAAAGTGCAGCCAGCTCACCCTCTTCCCTCCATGGGTGGGAACGTAAGCAATGCTTCCTATGCCGACTACAGCACACAACATTTCACATAAGAAGTTTCTCAAAGTTCCTGCTCCCAAAGTTACAACCAAAAGGAGTATTTATACATTTATCTACCAATAAGACAAAATGTTCCTTCTTGGAACCTTACTGTAAGAGGAAAAAAAGCTGTAGAAAAAAATTAGAAATGAAGTAGTCTATATTACATTGATTAGAAAGTGGATATTGCATAAAATTCAAACTATGAAGTAATCAAGCACTTTGAAGTCCCTGATTTCACACCAAGATGGTATAATTTGAATGGAAAACAAAATGCCTTATAAGATAAGTTCCACCAATGAGAGAATTCTCTCTTTGGAAAGAAGGAAGGGTAAAAAGGACTGTGGCTGGAATGAGCAACAGGGAAGGAGGGAAAGAGGAAAGAGGAATTCGCTCTACCAAACACAGAATGAAATTAAGTTGAGGTAGTTTATTCTACCAGCCAAATGTTACTCATAATTTGTCAAAACGTACCAGTGAACAGCATTGGGAACATTCTCTTACCAAGACTAGCTTTTTAACACAGACTCACATTCTAAAACAAGTCTTCAAATCCTAGACAGTAGTAAACAAGACTTTGTGTGCTTTCAGATTATATTAAAAAAGGTTTGATCCGTATGCATTTCATCTGTACAGATTTTTAAAGTCATTAGCAGACTTTGATTATTTGTCAAACTCTGGTCTTTCTTTTATAAAATCTCCTACTCACTAATATCCTCATTCTTATAAAAGGAAGAATGGCACTGCATGAGGTCATCCACAACTCAAAGTACTGCTCAGAAGGACCACAAGACATGTCTTCATCTAAAGTGACAGAGAGGTTCGCAACTTCCACTGAGTTCACACGGCGGCTGCAACCTGACTCAGCAATTTAACAAACCTTTACATTGCTAAGTAGAACATTATAAAAGAGAAATTTCACCATAACAGCTTCTAGAAAATTCTAGGACAGAGCACTAGTAATAGATTGACCAGCACAGAGTCCACTCTAACATTCTAGGCACAGACTTCAATTCACTGGGTGGGGGAGGCATAATAGACCCTTCCAAGTACTGTAGAAAAGCAGTCTTAATATATCTGGATATGTTGATTTGCATATACGGATTGTTTTGTTTGTTTTTTGAAGCCACGTACCCTGAACATAGCAGTCAGATGTGAGTTCCCATCCGGGAAAATACACTGCAGGACTTAGCTTGGCTACAGGACACCATCCCCATTCCCACTTCCTCCTTCTTGAGACATCACCACTTGCCATGGTCTGTGGACACAGCTCACCTGAGGACCTGCTTCCTCTAGGTTGTGTCTGAAGTTACATGGTCTCCTAACCAGAGCCAAAGCTCAAGCTCCCAAGCGTTCTAAGACCACCGCAGTTACCACCCCCGAGCCCAGCACAGAGCAAGTTTCAGCTGCACCTTGGACCTTTGTCACGTCTAGCTACACGATGGTGTACTCGGCACAGGCTTGTACTTCCTGCTCTGCTTCCTCTTCAAGGCGAGTGGACACGGATGCGGAATAAGCCTTGCTGAAGCTGTAGTCGGAAGAGCTTGCAATTTGCAATTCGTAAAGCTGCACACCCAGTGCGGCGCAGGTCGGACGGAAGGAGTGGCTTTGTGTGGTGCCAGGTCCCTGTGCTTCTTTTAAACTCACGCACATAATCATAGTTAGTACCTAAACCGCAGAAGGAGGCAAAGGTAAGGTGACTTGCCATGGCTTCTTCAGAAACAGTTCCAAGAAAACTAGTAAGACACCCTTACCTGTATCAAGGTCCCCGATAACATAAATACTGGCTCCTATAGGCACGGCCCCATAGACAAATGAGGAGCTGGCAGGGATGCACAGGTTCTGGTCATTCAGGTAAATCCACCTGGGGAGAGAGCCGAGGGAACACTGAGGATGTCGAAGGCGTGACCACAGTACTTAGGAAGACTAGCAGGTACCCTGTCAGGTACCAGGCGCTGTGCCAATCTCCACTCCCTGGGAGGCGTCCTGTGGCTGCAATAACCCTGCCTGTGCTGGTGAGTCCTGCACAGAAGCGCAGAGAGGAGGGCGCATTGCCCACTGGCTGCTTCTGCTCAGCCAGTTCTGAGACAGAGCACCTGTGCTCTGCGTCTGCTTTGCCGTTGACTCCTCTGCTCCTTTCATTCCTACGCAGTGCTCCACAGTGTCAAGGTTGGAACTTGCTCATCCATTCACCTACTGGTGAATAAAGCACTCAGGACAGCTGGATGTGAATCTTGTTTGTGGAATGGCATTACGGATTCTGGGTTCTGAAGAAAGGGAATGTGCTACGCAATGAAAAATACCCTTACAGCGTGGTGCCCTTCTGCATTCCACTTAGCAATGCATGAATATTCCCACTACTCCATATTATTATCAGATTTGGTATTGTCAGTCTTTTAAAAATTTTAGCCATTTTGCTAGTGTGCATTTCCCTAAAGACTAATAAAACTGATCTGGGTGTGGTGGCACATGCCTAGAATTTCAGCACTTGAGAGGCTGGGGCAGGAGGACTGCTACAAGTTCAAGGTTAGCCCAGACTAGTGGGAATTTACATAGGAAGACCTTGTCTCAGAAAGCTAAATCACAAACAGAGAACACCAATGATGTTAAGCTGAGCACCTTTGTACGCACTTACTGGCCACACTATCTTCTCTCGTGAAATGGCTGGATCAAGAGTCTTTGTATTTAGTGAATACAAATCCTTTGTTAGATATTTGTATTATGAATTTTTCCCCCAAACAGTCTGCCTTTTCGTTTTCTTAATGTAATCTCCCAATGCATCCTTTTCTTCTTTTATGGTCATGCTTTCTGGGTCCTAGGAAATTTCTACCTCCCCCAAGCTCGCAAAGATCTCTCTCCTGTGCACTCTTTTGGATACTTTATGGCTGTAGCTTCTGCAGTTAGTCTGTGACACATCTCAAGTGAGTCAAAGCTCACTGTTCTCTACTCAAGAGCGAGCTGTTCCGGCACTGTCTGCTGAGGGCTTTTCTTCCCCAGTACACTGCCTTAGCGTCTCTGCTGAAAATCAATTTAATAAGCACTAAAAGGATCCAGGGCTCTGGGAAGAAATGGTAGATTCCAGAGCTGAGGCACAGAAAATACAAGATGAACCCAGAGCATCATGTGGTGCCAGACAGGAAGTGCTTTAGCAGACAGCAGGCTCGTCCCACACAGCCCTAGGATAGTGTGCAAGGAGAGACATGATAGGCTTGGGCTCATAATTCATACAATAAGAAGAAAATCTACGAGTCAGAACCAATAGAAATAAATTAGAACCTAGGAGAAAGGACAGCTTTCCTTTACAGTTAATAAACGCAGGAGTAAGAGAAGCAAAACAAATCTGTGTGCAAAAACTGCAGTAACATGACTGAAGCGTACACCTATCAAAGGGTGCTCAAAGTAGGGGTGAAAGTTGAAAGAGAAAGTTTTACATAAACTTAAACTATATCCTTCAAGATTTTGATTAATTATAATGAGAAAACCACTCACTGTCCAGTGAAGAAAGCCAACAGGTGCTACCTCAACCGAGCCCCACAGGAAAGCAGGCCCCACGCTCTCCCTGACATGCCACAGAGAAGGCCGTGCAATGCTCCTGTGGTGAAGGTGAGACACACCGCCAACACCGACACACAGGCTAGTCACAGGATCAACCCTGTGGGGAGGTGTTTCAGGGGAAAAACCTGAGCAATAACCAGCAACTTAACACACTGGTGGATCCCAGGCAAAATCTGGAGCACAGGAGACGATGTCAGTGGAGAAACTAGGACACCTTCACGTCTCAGTCTAGTTCCAGTTTTGATGTGCATGAGCTAACTGGTTGTGAGAAACATCAGGAGATGCTGAGCGAGGGGTTTTTAGGAACTCCTGGACTATTTATGCAAGCTTTCTACACATGAAATTTTTTCTATGAAAAGGTTTTTTCCCTCCTTTTAGACTGACCTATAGCAGTGTTCACTGAGGGCAATGCAACTGAACACTTTCCTGTCAGCAGCCACAGGTGTAGCCAAGTCACATGGATGCCAGTAGCCCCTCAGGAACAATGGGCCCAGGGCTGCCTTATCACTGGTGCACCGGGACGATGAGAACTGCACTGGCCCTGATCTGCTGAGAAGCAGCCACATGGCCAGCATCCTAGAGCACAGCAGTGTCAAATACCAACGCTGATGTATTTTGCAAAGAATACCACATTTATCTCAATGAACACTCTTCCTAGATTATGATGATAATTATTATTGCTCTGATTTCTAAGAGACAAGCAAACAATCAGCTGGCCCCAAGTGGCAGGCAGTACTGAGCTGCCACGTTTCTAAGTGCCTTCTTCTAACATCTGATTCACTGAGCAACTGTGCTGACTATATGCAGCAGTCTGCTGGGCCAGAACTACGAATTTCAGCCCTTGCATCCCAAAAACTTCCAGTAAAAAGGAAAATGGAAAAGACTGGGAGCCCCTACTGGAAAATATAAATGGAGATCATGAATAAGCCTTTGAGAAAGAAAGAGTTTGAAGAATGTCAAACGATAACAGTGGCTTACTCACATTTTGTGTCTTTGGGGCTGAACGTAAATAACTAAACCTCGGCACTGAAGTCCTGGCTTCTGAGTCCAAAAAGGCTGTGGGGCATGGCTCGGCTCACAGATGGCAGGAACAGACCCAGGAGACTGCCGTTGGGCAGGGGTGCAGCTCTCCTGTGCTCACAGCCTATGCAGCACTTCGCAGTGCAGCCCGAACATGTTACCCAGAGCCAGCAGCACAGTGTCGTTCCCGAATCACATAATTCACTCTGGATGACTACACGAAACTGAAGACACTGGGCTCCACAGATGATGGTAAGTGGATCAGTGACTCAGAGTTCCTCATCAGAAAAAAACTAAGCTGAAGTAATTTAGTTTATGTAATGCTGAAGCTTTAGGTGAAACAAAACTAACCTGAACAGTTAACTGGCTCATGTACATAGCGGCTGCGGGCTTATAAAACAGGTATAAGAGGCCTGAGGATTTGAGTGCTGTTTATCATCTTGCTGCTGGCCTTCGATGGCTCAGCTCCTCCTCTGGGAAGTGGGAGGCAGGACACCATCACCCCTCAATGAGTGCTGTGGGCATGAAGTGGGGGCTCTGCACATGCCCAGCACATAGACACTCTAAGCGATGGTGATTTCGGTAATGAACAGGCAGTACTAGGCCTCATCACAGTGCTTTCAAACGTGGGCTTGGCAGGGCTTGCAGGCTTTGATAACTCAGAAGCAAGTCTTCCCTTTGAGGACAAAGCTTTAAAACACAGAGCAGATCTCAGCAGTGAGCTTCAGAGGTAAGGACCGCGAAGAGAGTGAGCGCTCCCAGCAGGAGGCTCTCGACCAGTCAGAGAGCAGAGGACAGGCAAGCAACTCCAGTGGTGGCTGCCTCTAGCACAGCACTGCCATGAGGGCCGCTGGCCACCAGGACTAAACACAGAGTGCAGCTCCTGAAGCGCCCTGGATTCCGGACAGCAGCGAGCAGCCTTTGGACAGAGACTGAAGCTGAGCAAACAACTCGCAGGGAGGGGATGCCTGTGTCCTAGAGGCCTTCTCTGGGGCAGCTCTGGGGACTAAACCTGGGGATCTCTGGCCTCAGGAGTCAGAGTTGGGATGAAGGGTTGTGGGGCACCACGATCACCCAGGGCCCAGCAGAAAGCCCTGGGAAGAAGAGGGGGGAAGGACCCTGACAGACCTGGAAGCACGGTGCCTGCAACAAGGCTGAAGAACTGAGGGAACCCGGGCTGGCCCTGGTTTGCCCGGGCTCTGCCTCCTCACACTCAGCACCACTCGAGAGTGAGAACAGAGTCCTGGACCCCAGCAGTGTGATACTAACAACGTCTGGACACAATCCAGACTTACTTAACAAAAGAAGAGCCAGAAAAATGAGAGCCCATCTCAAGAAATAAACAATCACCAGACGCCAATTCTGTGATGACTCAGATGAGGGATCATCAGGCAGGGAAAGGAACACGCTCGGTGGCAAGGCAGAGGCGCAGCTCTGGAGAACAGGAGCAACCAGGCACAAGCGCAACAGTGACAGTCAGCACCCTAAAGAGAAGCTATCCTGAGATTTTAGAATCAGAAAGGTGGTATTTGAGGGCTGGGGAGTTAGCTCAGTGGTTCCGGCGCCTGTCTTGCAAGCGCAAGGGCCCGGGTTCGATCCCCGGTAACCACATACAATACTGGGCGTGGAGACTCACCCCAGCAGCAACCAGTACCACATACCACAGTGCCGGGCGTGGTAGCTCACGCCTGTAATCCTAGCACTTGGGAGGCAGAGGCAGGAGGACTGCTGTGATGTGAGTTAGAAGCTGAGCTCAGGGCCAGCCTGAACTACAAAGCGAGACCCTGTCTCAAAAAAAAAAAAAAGAAAGGTAGTATTTGAAATAAACAGTTTCCTAGCTGGTCCTCATCACTGACTGGAGACACCAAAGGAAAGAGCAGTGAGCTTCAGAGGCAAGGGCAGGGAAGAGAGTGGACAGATGAGCAAACTCATTTGATCTGAGAAGTGGAAAAGAGACACAGTGCTTCAACCTGAAGGATCCAGCGAACAGAAGACTGCCACCCAGGATGCTACTAGGTGCTGACTGTGGGTGCTCTAGCGAAGTGGAATGCTTCCCCATTGGTGACTGAGAGTTCGGGGCTGAGAAGAAGGGCGGCTATGCCGCAGGGGGAGGAGGCAAATTGTGCGGGGGATGTAGGTATCCTAAGATACAGCCAGACCAGCACTGGTTCTTGGTGCATGGAGGCCCTGGGATGCGCCGAGGCGGGAGAGCAAAGGCCCTGCCCTCTGCAGGCCCCACCCTGGTCCAGCACCCTGTCTACGGGGGTTGCAGTGCGCTGTCCTCCCAGGAATCCTCAGCCGTGCTGGGAGGGAGGATTCTTCTCATGTTCTGCACTTGGGTGCTTTCCTTCAGCCCAAAGGTGGCAGCCAGACCTCTCACATTAGTTAGCTCTCTCTCTCTCTCTCTCTCTCTTTTCGGTGTCAGCTTGAACCCAGGGCCTGTGCACAGGAAGAGCATATCCTAGCTTTGAGCTGCACCTCTGGGTCACATTCTGCATTCTTCAGAGTCCTGTGCTACCCCTTCTAGTTAACAGTTTTCCCTGTTCAGATCACTGGTGTGGCTCTGGTCACCTGGCAGACTGCACAGGAGCTGTGGCCAAGGGGCCGTCTACACCCTTGGGCTCCAGGGACCTCCAATCTCTGAAGCAGCTGCCTCCACAGAGACTTGCAGCTGAGGCTCAAGAGAGGTGGTGAGCAGCAGACTGTCCAGTGGGTCAGCCTGGATGACACTGTAGATCAGCCCTGGCCTCTTTGGGCTCCTGTGCATCAGGGAAGAAGCACACTGCCTGGGTCAACAGCTGCACAGTCAGCCAGGGAATGTACCAGCTCCGGTAAACATCTGGCACCCAGGCACAGTCTGATCCAAGAGTACACGGTGAGGTCCGACAGACAGGCCTATTTTTTCTGAGTGGATTAGGAGGGGTGTGGTTGTCACCACATCTGCCCCTTCATCTGAGATGATGGCACTGTTTCTGCCACAATGCGGAATGCCCACTGGCCCTTCCTGCTCTACCATCCTGGCCCCTGGGCCACAGCAGCAACATGGACCCCTGGCAGTGGTCAGAGATGAATGAACAGATGGCAGCTCTGGAGCTTATGAGACTGACATCAAACTCAAGCAGGGGCATCAAGGCTGAGCACAGACAGAAGCAGTCAAAACCCAGAGCAGGAACACAGGACCCGTGACAGGAAGCCTGGTGGTTCCCCAGCCCCAGAAACACAGGAGGCCAAGCAGGGGCTGAGCTCTGTTAACCTGACGTGGTAACAACGCTGGGAAAGAGTGAAGAGGGCTGAGTGAGGACTGGGATGACTGCGGGTTTCAGGCACCTCAGAAACACAGCGGGTAACATCCCTGCAGGCTGGCCTGAGGGCCCCGGGACAGCACCCAGGGTGTGTGTGCGTGTAGTATAGTGGGCCCAGCACCAAGCAGTTAAGGCAGGATGTGCAGAATCAAACTCAACTGAGATGTCTCTGAGGAGAAGCTGGGAGACAGTGGTGTCACCACAGACAGGGGCACAGAGACAGAGAGAAAGCCTGGCGCTGGGTAGGTGTGGCTGCCATGAGTCAGTAATAATTTATGGCAATTTCTCTGCTTTCTTCCTAACAATTTTGTTTTTATTCAGAAACACAGAAAATAATAAGATATGGCACCTTGCCAGGAAAGTTTTATTCTAAAAATAGAGAACAAAGACAGGAAAGACAAAAGATTACTTAAAAGCAGTCTAAATGGTCTCCAATCTAATCCAGATTGCTCACTGGCATCAGTTTCTACAAGAGGCAAACAGAACCCATCAGGAACATCTGATCTTTACTCCCATATGCTATTTTTTAGAGATGTTTACGGGAAGCCTAGCCTGTTCAAAGCCCTCTGGTAGGGTAGGAAAAGGAGGCTTTTGTGGTCAGATACCTGAGTTTGCACGCTGCCTCCTACACTCGCTAACACCTTGGGGCCGCGGTGTCCTCACACGCAGAAGGACAAGAAGAGCACCTTGCCTTGGGGGGCTGCTTTTGAGACCGAGTCCCGTGGTGTGCAGCATCCCCGTATGTTCAGCATTATCCAAACATGCAGGGCTCTGTACGTTATATTAAGAGATCCCAGCGTCCTTCATTCTATTTATAAACAAACTTAAGAGAGTCTAGAAATAATGCTGCTGAAGGTGTATGAATTTTATTTTTAACAGTTTTTAAATAGCAACAAGGGAGGACACTTTCACGTTTAATAATGATGATTTAAAGCAAGTAATAATAATACTAGTTACTATTTAAAGTTTGTCAACTACAAAGATGAAACACTGATGGAAACGTAAGGGATCTAGGGTCAGTGCTGTACTCAGCACCAGCACGCCTGCCTGGCAAGCGCAACGTCCTCAGTTTGATCCCTGGTGACAGGAAGGAAAAAAAAGAAACATGATAGCTCTGACAACTGATAACATATCCATTTTACAGCCAGACTTAAGTCTTATACAGCGGGAACAGGGACAGGAACTGGCAAGAACATAAGTGAACTCGACTTTTCTGGCAAGTGGGTTACAGCTCACACTGCCTAAGCAGCAATTCAGTAATGAAAAATGTTTATATCAATATTTTACTAAAACTAAACAGGCTGCTTTGTTAATGAAGTGGACAGGTTGTCCCGACCCTCGCTGGAGCAGTCAGTTAACACAGTGACTCACCCGCGGGGCAGTACAGGAAGGGGGAGAACGCTGTCAGTTCCTGAAGCCTGTTCACTCCTTCCCACCACAGCAATCTTCTGAACGGCTCTCACACTCTGGTAAGTTTCCTAAGACAGTCTACCTCTATGCCTAGGAAAAACGCTATGCAAATGTCCTAGGTTTAAAATACACTAAAACTCAGGTGACACATTCGCATTTCCAACACTGGTAACTGTCCATTTCTCGAATTTAAAACACAGGAACAGGATGGTAAATGTTATGTTATGCTGCCCCCTTCTGGTAACAAGAGGGAACTACTCCAACAAGATAACTGGCAGAGGCAACGGCCCCCTCTGCAGGGGAGCAGGGCCCTCTCTGTCCTAAAGCACTGCACAGTGACTGTCCACCACAGGGAAAGGTGTGAGGTGGCAGGGGCGGCACTGTCTGCCCTGCAGACCACACAGAAGCTCATCAGGCGAGTTAGGAACTCAAGTCACACAGCTCCCTCTACTCAGAGGACTGACTAGGTAGGAAGACCCTGGCCAGGTCATTGCTGGAGTGGGGCACAGAGCGGAAGGTGCTTACAATTAACACTCACAGCCCCAGAACAATGTGTAAACAATGCGACAGTGCAGACCAGGATGCAGGAAGGCTTCTCCAGAGTTCTGGACAAGGCCAAATTCACTGGATAAACAGGAGCAAAGGGAATTTTAGTTAGGAGGAATAGCACACAACCACAGAGCTCCAATAATCACACAGCTTTGGAGGGAGGGATGGAAAATGTCTCAGTGTAATGCATCCAGGCAGGATAGAAGTTGGAAAAGTAGATGAAGGTCATGCCACAAAAGGTCATATATACTAAATTAAGGAGTCTACATTTTCTTCTAAAAGTTGTACAGAGTCAGTGATTTTAATCAGCTCTACATTTCAGAGATGTGTTTTCATGGTCTTTGTTTAAGTTACCAGTATCTCTGAAGTCACTGACTAATACCTAATATGCAAGGACACAGCTGCTAAATAGTTGGAGGAAGGAACTTGAAATCAAAACTAAACAAAGCTAATCCATAACCTGGACCATAAAGGATAAACACTGAGGAAACTACATGATACAGCCCATAATTACCTTTTAAATTCATCGTGGTAGAATTCAGACTTGCACGTGACCATCTCGTTAACCTGGATGTCCTCACGACTTCGGACGCCCCCGAACACGTACAGCTCCATGGCAACCCCGCAAGCCACTGCACCAAACCTAAAAGGCCACACAGCACAGCAGGATGGGCTCACAGCTCTGGTCCACCTCCCTGAACTCCTCCAGGGCTTGCTTTAACGCAACACATGGCCTTCCTATTCTAGAAAGTACCAGGTCACATAAAAGGTCACTTTGGAAGGAGCCACCACAAAGCCCGGCCAGTGACAGAAAGGGAAGCCCCGCCCACCTCTGCTTTCACTCACCTCCGCTCTTTTAGGGGACAGATAGCAGTCCACTGCTGGGTCCTGGGGTCGTAGCATTCCACAGATTCAAACAGTTTTCCATAGGATCCTCCACCCATGGCATAGATCTTCTTCTTCATGGCTGCGTAACAGCCGATCTGAAAGGAGAGAGCGGGGAAAAGGCACCATCTATTAAGACTAGACAAACGGACACTGGCTTGCTGGGGGAGCAGGGAAAGATGCCTCGGTAAAGAGCTGATTTCTAGGCACAGGCTTACTTATAGCTGAGGCCTCCTGCGGCCCTATGGGAAGGGTCTGAATTCTAACAGTAAAGTGCAGTGTGTGCCACTCGGACACACAGAACACAGGGAAGGTTCACCGCTCTCCCTTTTAAGCAAGATAGGTGGTGACTATACTTTTCCAAGGACCCTGGGGCCCACCTTTCCTTGGCCTGAGTGTTGAAGTTCTACAGGAACTTCCATTTTTTCTGGACCAAGAAATAAACTCGGGACTTTGCACATGCCAGGCAGGTACAGTGCCACTGAGCTGCATCAGTGACCATTCTTTTTCAAAGAGCTTTCCAGGGCATGGGGTGTCAAGCACCTGCCTAGCATGGACAAAGCTCTAAGGAAATCCCCTGCACTGAAAGAAGAGAAAAAGAGAGAGAGAAAAAAACAAAGAAAGATAAACATGAGAGACAGCTCTCCAGTCTCTACTCTTTTTTTAATTTTTTAAAATTTTTTTATTTTTTTGACAGGGTCTCGCTTTTGTGGTTCAGGCTGGCCCTGAGCTCAGCCTCAAACTCACATCACAATCCTCCGGCCTCTGCCTCCCGAGTACTGGGATTACAGGCGTGAGCCACCACGCCCGGCACTGTGGTATGTGGTATGTGGTACTGGTTGCTGCTGGGTGTGGTTCTCCACACCCAGTATTGTTATGTGGTTACCGGGGAATCGAACCCAGGCACTTGCGCCTGCAAGAACAGGTGCCGGAACCACTGAGCTAACTCCCCGGCCCTTTTTTAGGTTTTTGAGGCAGGGTCTCACTTTGTAGTTCAGGCTGGCCCTGAGCTCAGCCTCAAACTCACATCACAGCAATCCTCCTCTGCCTCCCAAGTGCTGGGATGACAGGTATGAGCCACCACGCCCGGCACTGTGGTACGTGGTACTGATTGCTGCTGGGCGTGAGTCTCCACGCCCAGTATTGTATGTGGTTACTGAGGATCAAACCCGGGCCCTTGTGCTTGCAAGACAGGCGCTGGAACCACTGAGCTAAATCCCCAGCCCTCCAGTCTCTACTCTTACCAGCACTGGAGCCAGTCTCTCTCTGTCTGTCATAAGGCACATGCACTGAGCTTACATAGACACCCCAGCACCCGCTGATGCAGCCTGCCAAGGCGCTCACCAGGCTTTGGCCTGTTGCTGAGCTGCCTGCCTGTTCTAACAGCGGCAGGGGTCTCACAGGCTGTGCTCTGAGCACCTAGACGCCATGACTGAGGCAGGCGGGAGGCCTGGCTGCTCTAGGTCCGAGCACCCCCAACCACTGACCAAGCATGCTGCCCCATCCCGGTTGGCCTGACACTCGCATGGTGCACAGGGAAGGCAAGCTGTCAATAAGGACAGAATCCTACCACTATTTTATAATAGTCTTGGAAAACTAATTACCACGTAATTCTCTTCACATCTTCTAAGAGCACATTTAATATACGAAGAAGCATTGACTTTAAAATCCAGTTTGTAGGGACGGGGAGTTAGCTCAGTGGTTCCGGCGCCTGTCTTGCAAGCGCAAGGGCCCGGGTTCGATTCCCGGTAACCACATAACAATACTGGGTGTGAAGACCCACACCCAGCAGCAACCAGTACCACATACCACATACCACAGTGCCGGGCGTGGTGGCTCACGCCTGTCATCCCAGCACTCGGGAGGCAGAGGCAGGAGGATTGCTGTGATGTGAGTTGGAGGCTGAGCTCAGGGCCAGCCTGAACCACAAAAAGTGAGACCCTGTCTCAAAAAACCTAAAAAAAAAAATCCAGTTTGTAAACAAAGTGGTCACAGGAAGATGAGGGCCTCACCTTTCTAACCATGGTCAAATCAGGTTGCTTTGTCCAGGTTTTTGAGTAGATGTCATAACACTCCATAGAGATCAGCTCCTTGTCCCCGTCTTCCCCTCCTAAAACGTACAGCATGCCGTCGATTTCCACAATACCAAAGTTGTGTCTTGCCTGAAAAGACATCCAAGTTTTCTGTACACAATGACTGATATTTATCTATTTGATAAATTATAGGTATCATGTTATTCCAGGGTTCCAGCAAGGAACTGATTTGCCTGGGACACTCTCTTATAATCCAGCTCTCCGAGGAGCTCACATTTCTGGCCAAGGACAGGTATTTTTTTCAAGAAGGAAATAAGGCACATGGTGAATTTATCAATGGATTCACCACTTGTTAACCTACTGCGGCCTACCACAAAGTAAAGCATCACCTTAGGTAGTAACAGTTAACAACAGGTGTCAATCAGGCTTCTGAGCCCCTATTGGAAAGACAAGAAAGACCTGAAACGGCAGACTCTCTGTGGCTGGGGAAGCAGTGGGAGACCAGGGTCAGGGTGAGAGTCCAGGAGCCACAGAAGGCTGAGGTCTTCTGCATTCATTGGGCAACAACCGTTCGCGCAGTGCACGATGTGCCAGGCACTGCTCTGGAAGGAAATGAAGCCAAGTGGGACACCAGAGCCACCAGCACATCTATAAGGACCAGTGTGCAAGAGGGCAGGTAGAACAGCAGAGGCAGGAGCAAGGTGCCCCGGGCAGGAATCTGGGTCCTGATTCCAGACAGAAAAGAACAAATGTAAGGCTGGTAGTGTCAGTGGGAGCCCTGGTCTGAAAAACTTCAGGGCTTCCGGAAGGCATCAGGGGAAGGGACGGCAGGGGCAAGGCAGGAGGACAGCAAGTGTGACGATCCGGCCACTTCCTCTCCTAACACAAAACCAACCAAAGTGCCCTTGACAAGAGAAACAAACTTGTATTTTACCTCATTCATGGGTGGCAACGCAGTCCACGTATTTGCATCTGGATCGTACTTCTCTCCCGAGATTAGCGTCTGCTTATTTTCATCTTGGCCCCCAAATACGAACAAAAATCCTTCTGCAAAAACCAGAAGAGACGATTGAGAGCAACTTGAAACCAGGTCTTTGGCCCAAGGAGCATCCCAGCATGGGACACAGCATCTACAGAACCTCCTCCCACTATAGCACTTGTGTCTTGGACTCAGGACCTCTGTCACGCTTCACTTACTCCTTGGTGGCAAGGCAAATCTGTGAGTCACTCCAGCCACTCCACATGCTCTGCTTTGCTCAGCAGTGTCTGTGAGGAGCTTCATCCCTTACTGCATGATGGAAAAGAGACACTGGCCCTCAGTCACTGGGCAGCTCCAGGTCATCTCAGGTCCTCTGTTCTATTCCCCAGCTGACTGTCCTGAGACTTCTGACCCAGGGCCCAGCTGGCCCCACAACCCATAATACTCAGAGCCCAGCATCTGTCTGCCCTTCTATTCAAAACAAAATCCAAGAGTTGATTTCCTATTTTGGACAATGGTAGGTTGGGTTTTTCTGCAAAAACAACTTGCTAAATCAAATATTTTTATAATTGTCTTGGAAAAGAAGCCAAAAGGACAATAAGAAAAAGCTAAAGGGGAGAGTACAGCTTCAGAGAAGTTACCAAGCAGGTCAACCATTCTGCCTTGGAAGGCATCTGTCACTCTGGGAGAGTTTATGCCTTGTCCCAGGCATGGAAAAGAAATTTAAGCCACAGCCCTTAGGAAGAGCTTCTGGCAGAAAATCTGCTGCAAAGTTCTATGCTCGGGGTGTGGGCCAGCTGGAATCAGTGCTCTTGATATAAAGCTTCTTGCTTGTTTAGGAAATCTTAGCCCTTGAGTGTGATTTGTAGTCACACCAATTATCAGTGTTTGGAGGGGACGGGCAAAAGTACAAAACTTCCGTACAAGAAATTGCCATCGGGGGCCGGGGAGTTAGCTCAGTGGTTCCGGCGCCTGTCTTACAAGCGCAAGGGCCCGGGTTCTATTCCCCGGTAACCACATAACAATACTGGGTGTGGAGACCCACACCCAGAAGCAACCAGTACCACATACCACAGTGCCGGGCGTGGTGGCTCACGCCTGTAATCCCAGCACTCGGGAGGCAGAGGCAGGAGGATTGTGATGTGAGTTGGAGGCTGAGCTCAGGGCCAGCCTGAACCACAAAGCGAGACCCTGTCTCAAA
>PVIR01014376.1:0-40315 GCA_004026965.1 Petromus typicus | reverse complement strand
GCTGTCAGCCAGGGCATCTTACCTTGACTGTTAAGGTCTCGTCATGTTTAGGTGCCTGGGCAGGGTTTCCCATCACACTGTGCAGGGAACATAAAGAGACATCTTTCCCTTTATCTACAAGGCAGAATGGAAAGCACGAAGTACTTGGGAACTAAATGTATCCATGTGAGGTGGAAGATTATCGGCCTGGTAGAGAAAGCTGTGCAAAACTCATGAGCTGTGTGGAAAATTCCCCTTAAATATGATCTTTCCATTCTTATCTCTACTTGTTTTTGATTGAGTTTGGGTTTCTCAGTAGGAAAATCACCTATTCCAGTTGTGTCATGATCACTGACAAGAAGCTGGTCTGCGCTGATCTATGCTTAGCTTTCAAAGACAAGAAAAGTCCCAGAATCTCACTGTGTCCTGAATTCTCTCATCCCCAGATCATTCCCTCCTCAGTGAGCACCTAGTGCGGAAGGTGGTAGCAGCATATGCTCCTTTGTGTGTCTGTCCCTTTCTGTCCCTTTAGGATAATAAGCCTGAAAGATAGAAGGTTTCTTTGAGCTGTGGATCCAAACAGCTTGGATTCTGTGTGGGCTGTGGAGAGTACTGACCCCACCACTGTGGTGCACAGTGGAAGAAGGGAGACCTGGGCACAAGTGCTGTGCCCAGAACTAAATTCTGTGGTCACAGAGTCCAAAGTGAGGTCCACATCACCTGACTCCCACTCCCAGTCTTAGCCTCTAGGCAACACGAGGAAAGTGCCACAGAAAGGACAGAGTCAGAGATGAGCGGCCTGAGAGGAAGGCCAAGGATGACTGCAAGATCTCGTGCTCTCTGTGATGCCTGAGAGCAGCCTCAGACAATGCTTCAGTGTCTCTGAGCAGCTCCTGAAAATGCAGACCCCACCCTGGATTCCAGCTCATCCCAGCACCGTGATGACACGGTGTGTAAGTTCTACCTACACTCTGAACTTTAAATTCCCATAAGGTATTTGCAGTAGAATCAAGTAAGTTCCTTATGACCTTGGAGATGCTACTGAAGGACATCACCTCCTGGGAGTTAGTGTTAAAGGACTGCGTTTTCTTTTAACTGTTACTATTGCAATAAGTTAAGGACAAACGCAGAGCTCATGTATGAACTGAGTGGGCTCCACTCAGATAATGTTTGTCAGGTATAGAGCTGTGTAGAATAGAAAATAAATGTCTTCATTTCAGAATGAATATTATATTGATTAAGCATTTTCTCTTTTACAAACTAAATGTTTATATTTAATTTTAAATGACTCTGGCTGAAAAATATGTAAACATGTAATTCCTGATTTTTTACCTTCCTGCCAGTGAGTATGACACACTGTGTTTTTGGTTGGAGAGCGCAAGAGCTCAAAAGGATAATGGAAAGAAAATGTCTCAGGCACGAGTCTGTTGTTCACTTTGAAAGGAGCACTTTCTTCCTATCTCTGAACTAGAGAATAAAGAGATCATATTACTTTCCTAATCCCACAACAATTTCCTAATCCTAACAAATCATTGCATATTTAGAGATACAAAACAAGAAGAACTTACCTTGCAATTCTTTAAGTCGTTCACAGTATGTCGGACTGGGCTAAACCCAAGGAGCTAGCAGGGCCATGTTCCTTTCTGAAGTGCACAGGAGGAACCGTTTTCTGTCTCCACAGACCCCAGAGTCCCCTGCAGTCCTGGGTTCCTGTGCCTCTCACCACCGTTAGAGCTGACACCACCGGCGAGCCCTTCCCAGCCCAGCTTCTCGGGGACTGCCACTTCTGGTTCTTTTTCACTTTTAAGGACTTGGGGTGATGTGGCCCCACTCAGTATTTTCCAGGATAATCTTCTATTCTAAGGAGAGGTGCTTAGTAACTTTACTCCTCCCTTGCTATGCATTCACTTTGACATTCATTTGAAACTTTTACTTTTGGCAGTTGATCATTTAAACTGGAAATGCTTTTTCACAGAATGAGATATAATGATACAAAGCCTATAAAGTATGTACATGACCAGGAATTTTATGTGGGGCTTATGAAATAGTTATCACTAGCTTTGCTGCCTTCATAGGAGCCTCTCAGTTACCCATCCTTTCCACAGGTGACCTGGCACACCAGAAGGGCAAAGCCCACAATGGGGCTGGAGGTGCTCCGATGGCCTCCTTGCACCTTACATATCCCATTGAGTCTTCTTATATGCAGGAGGCACCCACTGGCACCACAATATCTGGCTCTAAGTCCACAGTTCACCCAGAATGTGCCAGGTCCTGCCCAGTGGCTGGAGAAGTCTCCATAGCCCTTTTCTGTCTTTGTCTTTTTGTCTTTGTCTGTCCATGCATCTGTCCACCCATCTCTCTCTCTCTCTCTCTCTCTGTCTCTCTCTCTCTCTCTCTCTCTCTCTCTGTCTGTCTGTCTGTCTCTCTCTCTCCATTTATTTTGCATCTTTTTAATCAGTCCCAACCTTCCAAACAGGGCCTGGATTACAAGACAATTAGGATTGAAATATTGAAGATTCCTACCTCGATAATTTAACATTATCAGATTTTCAGATTTCATTATGGGTAAATACTAATACATTCGAATTTAAACAGATAGCAAGTTTGACTAAATTAATTGGGGGAAAATACTTTGGAAATACTATAACAAACTTTTAAAATAATTTCTGGTGCATAATAACCACTTCCTAGAGCAATTATAGTTGCCACTACTAGTGAATTTATGTTTTAATTTTATTTTGACAACAATGAAAAAGCATCTTCTGTATTCCTATATGCATCTTAATTATTTTTCTATTTGCTTTTGTTTTGAAAGTGTGATATCAATTCTGCTCATCAAATATTTAAAATGGAAATATTTTTGACATGTATGTCTACTTTGTATGAAACATTTAAATTTATAAATTCTTAACAGCTTTTGGTTAAAAATGTTATCTTTTGTTTATGAGGAAGAGAAATGAGATGTAACAGTGATTCAGCTGATCTAAGACACATAGGCAAATGATAAAGCCTGTGGGTCTTAAAGCTCCTTTGCCATCTCAACAGTAAGGACTCCAGTGCTCTGATGCTCGGGCCGCACCAGGCTGTGTTAGCTCTCACAGGTGCCAGCTTGCACTTGCCTCAGGACACTGCCCCTTGTGACAGTGTGTTTCTTACTTCTTTGTAAATTCATACTGAAATAATCCACTTAAGTCAGGTCATGTTTGTGTAGCAGCCTTTGGTGTAATAATGTTTGACTTCTCAAAATTAGAATATTTGTGAAAATGAGAAATTTTGCATAATACTGGGAAAGAAAAAAGAAAAAAAACCTGAAAGTTAAACTTACAACTGGTATCTTAAATGCTGACAATCTCTGAGAATATTTTTAACTTCCTGGCACCTCGTCTAAGTTCCTTCTGTGAGGGAAACCTCGGTGCAGTTTTTGTTCTGGAGACAGAAGATCAGTGCCACGCCCCCGTACACACGCTGGCCGCTGGTCACAGGTGTGTAAATGGCTCAAAGCCATTTGAGCATGATTTTGTGTCGGAAGCTCCGGAGAGGTCTCTTCGGGTTTGTATGTGAAGTACTTCGTTTCCCCTGTGTGGCAGAAGCTGCGCTGAACGAAGTGACATATTGTGTGTGTGAGACCTTGATGCTGTGCAGCGCCGACCAGTCCACTGCATTCTGAGTGATACTCAAAGCGCATGGGTTGGAACTCATCTCACAGTGCACGTCTTTGAATGTCGCTGACTAATCTTTACTTTTTAAACCAACTGGCATCATCTTAAACCCTTAGAATAAAAGCCTATAGGCTTCAAATATTGAATTGGAAGGAAACACTGATTCCTCAGACTTCTGCCCAGTGTGAGTCACACCATTGCAGTCTGCCTTCCATTTCCTTCATGCCTGACCCTGGCTCCTGCCTGTGCCTCTAACTTGTCTGTGGAGTAGCTGAATTATCCAGCTTGCATCATGCATGAATTCCTTGGGTTCACACATTACTCTTTCATTTACCATTGATTCTTTTTCAGTCATATGCTTCTTTCTAGTAATTTGTGTATCTTTCACTTGTGGAAATAGTGGGCCTTTGCTTTTTTATCACTTCTCTTTTCTTTTTCTCTTTTGTCCCTGTGGCATTGCCAACCCAGGGAATTAGTATCAGTGCCGAGTAAATTTCCAGAGAAACCTGCTCTTGATGTTGTGTGTAAATACTAATTGCAGTGATTTCTGTTCATGTATTTTATTTATGTTATTTAATAATATATATTGTGACATGTCATTTATTAATGTGTTTTTATTAGGCAGTTTGCAAAGTAGAATGAATGATCATCTTTCTAATCCTTCGTAAACATTGCAATACTTTTATTTTCCTTAGGAGATATACAAGAAAAGAAATAGGGACAGGGCACATGCATATCTTCTGTTGTTCTGATTTTAACCGCAAAAACATTTTGTAGTAGCAAAATGGAGCTGGAGTAAAATCCAGGTTTCCAGGTTAGGCTCATTCTATTTATAGCATGTAAAATGGGGCATAATATTAACTCTCTCTGAGCAGCTTTGCCAGGGTGAATAATTTATGTGGGAAAAAATTTAAAAGCTTAACTGTGTAAATATTATTTAAGTACTAAGTTTTATAAAAGCATACTTTAATCTGCTGACTATGGTGTAGTATGGCAAAGCAACTTAAAAGTTGAACAATATAAAAACATTAGATTTAGAACCGTACTTTTATGAATATTGCACATGGAAGATACAAACCCAAAGATGTAGATATCTGTATGTAGTTGTTTTAAAATGACCCCGAGTATGTTTTTCTTACAAGAAATATCTGTGTTTTAGAACTACTAGAAACACATTTAAGGTACATTTATAACAGCTGTACGTGCAGTTCTAACATTGATTTCCACCTGAACTGAGTTTTGATTGGAGAAGCCTATCTTCTGTTTGCTTGGGATTTTTAGAACATGTGAACTTACAGATGTGTCCAGTGGTCAGCCTCCTCCAGGTAGACAGCAGATCCCGGAGGAGTGAAGGGCCTGCTCCAAGCTCCCAGCAGCGTGCAGCAGAGCCCAGCATGGAGCGGACTCTGGTTCACCTTGTTCCGGTAGAAACTCATGTTCTCATGAAATTGTTTTGAATGTCAAATACTTCACGAAGATAAAGTAAAAAAATTCATGTTGAGGCCTAAACTGACTAATGCAGTCACTGAGATCATGTAATTTTCTGAGTACCCAGGGGCCTGCCTGGTCTAGAAGAATGACCACGGGGATTTCTGTTTCATGTGTTAGTCCATAACCAGTTCACGCCAAGATTTATCATAGCCTGTCCACAATTTCTTCACTGTCATAGGGAAGAATATCAGGTCAAGTTTGGTAAGTGTGAAATTCATCATTGTGATCTAAAGCGATTTCATTTTTCTCTATCATTACATTTATAAAATACAGAGTCAACATTTTTACTTCTCTCTTTCTAGCAAACTATATTTTGGACACTTCTCATACTTCTCTTGATTTTTTTCTATATGAATCAATTTTTCTAAGCCAAGAAGCAAGACAGTCTCAAAGTAATAGATGTCATTGTGTCCTGGAGGGCTGCTTGGATAACTAGAGCACGGTAGCTGTTTTAGAAAATTGGTATTAGCATTTAGTTTGTATTTTTCATTTTCCTCTCCCATAACTCCCTACATGAATCCTACCTTTAAAGATAAATGCCTAGAAATTAATTAATAAATGACTTATGTCATAACTTCCTATCCAGCTTTCTTTTGGATTTTCACAGAAAAGGCTGGATAGTGTTCATTTCCATTTTCCTCACAGACTTTCACTGGGTCATGTGCATATAGACAAATAAATGTTTAATAAATGGAGACCAAGTGAGTCAAATAAAAAGTGAAAAATCATTTAAAAAATGAAAAGAAGGAAATTCATGCTTTGAAAGATGAAGGAATTAATTAAAATTCCAATCAATTCAGTCATATTACCTTTTTCACAAGAACTTACCAGTTGTAACCCACAGAACTCATTTATTGACATAGGTTCTCCATCTCCACAATTAGCCTCCCATCCTATGAAGAAATCCTCTTCCAAAGATGGCTGGAAGTCAGTCTTCATTCTTTCACTTGGAGACAAGAACTGCCCAGAAAACACTAGTCCCACTTTCAGCAATGTAATTGTTCCAATGTAGTCAGATAAAGTTGTATTCTTCTAACTTGCTAATGTCGGTACCTAATTGCATGTTTTTTATTGAAAATCATTTTGAAAGTAGGACATCTTTCTAAGCCTTCAGTTACTTAAGATGTATGAGGTGTTTTGTATCTCTCCTTATCCTGGATATTATATCTCATTATACTCTATTACTGTGTGTAATGTCTTACACTTGCCTCAATTTGATACTCTTAATAAGTATCTAACATTTTCAGTTTAAAAATAAAGTGATTAATTCAGAAGGCTGTAAAAGGTATTCTTTGATGAATATACACAAGGAGTTTGGTAACTACTAAAAAGTTGAAAATTTACTTATTCAATTGATTTTACCTAATCAGGTGCATAGAACTGATGAAAGATACTTCAGACAATACGATGTTTGGGCTTGAATCATGCTTACTTTGTCATACACAGATCACATGGTCATTCCTGCCCCAGAACAGAGTCCCCTAAAGGGTATGTCACGTGTCCCTTAGCACTGAGGATATTTTGGGCTCTCAAAAATATTAGATCAGTCAATCATTAAGTAAAAGATATTTTCTATGACCCAGTTTAGTTCAGTAATTTATATGGAACCTAAAAGTTTAGTGTCTAAAATTACACCTGATATTGAATCTGTTTTTAATTTACTTCAGGTCCCATGAAACTCATTTAAGTTTAAGGTTCCCATTGACTTAAAAGCCTAGGTACAATGGAGATCTCTGTGCAAATATAGCAATGAACATGCTACAGAAAACAGTGGCCAGGTCTGTATTTGACTTTTTGGAGAATTTTGCACTTCTTTTCTTAGTCAATTAAAATTCTGAAAAGAAAGTTAAATTTTGACCTGTTGAAGAAGAACAACAGGCTTCCTGATAAATTTTGAGTGAAAATATTTTCTTCAGGTAAGTCTGACTCACTTCCTCCCAGCTAACCCCTAAACTTGCACAACCTGAGGCAAAGATACAAATGTGTACTGGGAATCTAAACAGTCCACTTTAAATCAAGCTAAGAAGCTTTCAAGATAGATATGATATGTCTGTAGTCATCACAGACAGAAATTTGCATTAACAGATCATTTAGATCTTCCTGAAGCTTTGGAGTTAATTTCACACAGTTGTCTATATTAGTCACCTTCACATCGCTGGTGCACAGCACTCAACTCCCAAAAGAAGGTGAGGTTTAATGTCATTCATGTTCACAGAGAATTCAGTCCATGGTCAGCAAGCCCCAAGGCAGAAGCATCGTGAAGGAGAGTGTCATGGAGCAGAGGATCAGTTCTCAGCAGTCAGGAGGAGAAGAGGGGAACCGTGACAGAGGAAGGGACAAGGGACCTGGTACACTACCCAGGGCCACATCCGTGACATGGGGCTTACCAGTGCTCTGGTGGCTTCTGAGTCAGTGACGCTGACCCAGCCAAGCCTGCCCACCACAGAGTTAGACCCGCCAACCTTTGTGACTCAGTCCTTTCTTTTCTCTTTTATCCGGACTCCCGCCAACCCCAGGAGGTGACCACGGGAGCTCATGCTCCTCTCAGCCACACCCAAAACCCTTGACCCAAAGCTAATGTTCTCCCCTTATGGGCCTCGTATTGTGCACTTGGGCAATGAGACTGTTACAAGGGCACCAGCCATAATGCCAAGGTGAATGAGGCAGGGGATTTAGCAATTGCCAGCTCCCCAGAGAATCGCCAACATAGAGGATATGCATGGGCAACACCCTGATCTCCATGGTCAGGGTGACAGGAGGAGGAGTATCGTTAAGGCTGGACACAGGGCTGGCTGATCTAAGTGAGGTCTGACTTTTTAAATACGTGCTTCCCAGAATCTAAGATGGTTCCTGGGAAATAAACAGATATCGGATACAATGGTAAAGGCAGGCATGGGATTCAGGTATCTGATGAGAAAAATGTACACATAATACTCAAAGGAAATATTATACACAAAAGCAAATGAAAAAGCCTACAAATAAACTCAGAAAAATGTCTGAAGTGACAGGTGTATCAGCCACACTGATCTTATCATTACACAGGCTAGACACGTAATGAAATGGCACACTCTATAAATATGTATCACTAATATACACCAGTTGAAAATTTTAAAATATATGTATTTTTTAAAGCCCATGCCTAGAGATTATGCCACTTTAATCTTTTGTTTTTAATCAGTTACTTTGATCGAAGCTTCCTGTTGAGGAGAAGAAAAAATAAGGCCATCTAAGAGATCGCCATTGGAGAAATACTGAGAACGCAGCTTGTGAGGATTCATCTTTTCAGCTGTGCAAGTCCTGGAACGAGGTTGTCACCCAGGCTCAGAGCGGTGGCTCCAGTCAACATTTCAGGGCAATGGTGACATCGTCTCCCCATGAGTGGGACAGTGAAGCAGAGCCCCCTTTCATTCTCACACCAGCCCACAGAGACCCCTGATCTCTTGTCACCTGGTCCAGCAGGTGCGCAGGACCATCCGTGGTCTCCACCCCAACAGTGGCCATCAGCTGTGGGAGCCTGAGCCATGCATGGCTCTGTGTCCCTGTGGTTCCTCATGATTTATGTGACAGTCATGTCTGTCAAACTTAATGTCAGCTTCTCAGGGGCATTTGGTACTCACTTTATATTTTGAAAATACCCCATTTTACATTTTTAATAGTCTTTTTAAATTGGCTGAATAAAATGTTAGATGACTTCTGTGTGTGCTTGGGAAGTAGAACACGAGTTTCGATTTTGAAATTTTCATTTTTGGCAAGCACAGTGCAGGATGTGGCCTAGTTTCAAAATGTTTATTTGAAACAAAAATTTATCAGAAATTGAATACTCTGCTTTCTGGAAAGGCTTCATAAAATTTTGACTGTTTTTTTTTTTCACTTAAATTATCTATTGTCTCATTTCACCTAGAAAGTATTTTAATAATTTTAGGGGAATTATTATTGAACTTTGTTTTAAATACAAAGGCAAGAATAATTTTCTTCAAACATCAGCATTTCAACTATATCTTACATACTTTGTATGAAAATATTCATATAACTAAATGTTGGTATGTTAGCTCATTAATTATTAGTAAAAAAGGACCGTCTCCCTTTTCAAAGGCCCTACATAAACTGGTATAAAGAGAAATCTTCTATAACATGCAAGCAACAAATTCATCAAAAATACTTTTGGCTATTGATTAGAATTTAATATTTTATGGAGAAACACTCCTGGATACTTCCAGCATTTTGCATGTTTCGGATAAAGAAACAGAGGCAAGGAGGATATAATTAATCATGCATTAGTAAGTGGGGAGCCTCAGGTATGAACCAGTGATCTGGTTTCCTTCGCTATCTGTTATTGTCCTTGGAATTTAGGCAGCGTGCAGAGCCTAGGAAGTCAGTAGACACTGGTTTTTATCATCCTTTTTGTAAAGGAAAGAGTCGAGCAGGAAGATAATGGTGAGTTTTCCTGTGGAATTCTGGTCTTAAAGCGCATCAGATTCTGAGGGGGAAGATGCAGTTCCGATCTGCGTTTTGGTGGTGTTGAACCACTCGCTGCACTTCCTATGAGCGTCGGCTGGTTCCCTCACTTATACTATGTGCAAATACTATTGTTTTGCTTAGTTGGTTATCAGGAATAAATCAGATATTGTGCAACATTTTGGAACTCTCAGATGAATGAAATAAAATTTCCTGCCTTGTCGTATGTTCTTGTTTCTGTCCCAGCCTCAGTGTTTGATGAACAATGGAGTGATTAGGAGCCAGATGAGATCACCATTTTCTAATGTCCTTCGAATCTTGTGGTTAATGTAAAAATTTCAGCACTGAAAATTCTGAGTTCTTAATTACTTAAGTCACTTAGTTGAGTCATAATTGGTTTTTGCAGACTGGAGCTGTATAGTTATTTTCATAGAGAGGTAGAGCCGAGAAAGAACTTAAATGGTGAGGCTCAACTTGATCAGAGAGGTCCCTGGAGGCCTGTGTGAAAGGCTCAGTCCCACGTCTACCTCCCCCACAGCTCAGGGCATGGGACAGGCATTGGCGCCACTGCAGAGCAGGGTGGTTTGCAGTCATCCGCTGTCCGTTTGCTTCCCAGCCAGCAAGAAGCAAGCAGTGCAGTCTGCTTCCCACCTCAGTGTGTTGTCTCAGCACAGGACAAAGCCACCGACTGCGGCTGAAATGGGGGAGCCAACGTTGATTGTCACAGATATTTTGTTCCTTTAACAGAAAGCTGACGCACACTGGCAATCAACACGGTGTACAATTCTAGGACATGTGAGATTACGTCAGAGTTCTCCAGACTCCTGTGTTAGGAAATCGTAACACAATTGGTCCTGATGTTTGCAGTATTTGAAAATGTATTGTCTGCCCTAATCCAAAACTTTCTTGTAAAATCTAAATCCATTCTTTAATAAAGAGAATGTCTCATGAAACTGAGGTATGTCTTACTTGAATGCAGCCATATCACGTGATAAAAGTTTTCATCTTTTATTTTTTTTCTTATTTCTCTAACTTTCAGAGATTTTCTGCTGACCATTTGTATAGGTCCAACCACATCATTTAATACACAATAATGCATTTATTTTATTAATTCTCCATAGATCTCACTTTTACAGATCTTAGCATATCTAAAATGATATTAATGCAGTTAAATTTTACATACTTTATTACTCTTATCATATTAGAGACTTATGTCAGTATTTCCTCTCTGTCTCTCAGTTTGAACTTTTGTCCTTAAAGCTAGTCTGGCATCCAACCAACTTCAAAAGACTGAGGGCATGTGGGAATAAATAAGGGAATATACTGAGGGAATAAATAAGCCTGCACTCTTTTTCATATTTCCAAGTTGGACACCCAACACCTTGAGCAGAAAGTTATGTCTGGGTGTGAGGCAGCGTGTCCTTGAAGTTACCTTAGAGTCAATTCTCTTGGTTTCTGTGTAGGTGGTGACAAGTGCGATTGAAACACTACCTGGGAACTGGCATGTGTCTGCCCCAGCCTGCGCTCGCGTGGAGACGCACTCACCTTGCACCCTCCCTTGGGAGAGCTGGAAACCACGCGTCCCCAAGTTCATGTCCAAGTCTGGCTGGGGGAGCGTGCACTCATTTTCTGTAGAAGGTTATAATCCCATGGGCACGGCATTCTAACAAAACACTCAACAGGTATGTGCTGTGTCCACAGAGCATGCACACATGTGCTGTAATTTATGTGTCACTTTAGGAAAATCATTTTCACCTAAAAGGTGAAATTTCATGAGCCCACTAGGACAACAATATATTTCAAAAGTTTAGGAATTCTGATGTATGTCAGGACAAGGAAACAGTTGCTGAGAATCAGTTTAGGAATGCTATTTTAATCGCATTTAATCGCTATTTTAACCGCAGTTTGCATTCAGGCAATTCTATAGCAAAGCCAGAGGGCAAAGTCTCATTCTGCTACTTTTTTATACTTTTATCCCTTTGAGTGAGTGTTCACTGTCTCATTCTGCAGATAACATCCGTCATTCTAGAGATGGAGTGCAAAGTTAGCTCTTTGGCCTGCTTTATAAAAAATAGGGTGATTTCTCCTGAAAGTATGGTTGATTTTCCTTTTCAATGGTATTAATTTATACATATGCAGAAATATTATATGTATATATCCTTTATGTTTTTTTAATATTTACACAGTTTTGAAGCATGACTGTACTAATTCAGAAATACACACTTTGGTAGTTCTTTCCTATGTATCATATTTCTAAAAGACCTTCCTGCTCCTCACACTTCTGTCTATTGAACAGAAGCAGCAGGGAGGAGAAGAGTAGAGTGCTGTGCAGGGGAGGAGCCGGCAGGAGGCTCAGGAGTGCAGTTGTAACTCCTGTGCTGCCTCACAACCTTGGTAAACTTGCTTAGGTTTTCCTATTTTTAGCATTAGATCAAATAAGACTAGTCTGACAAGGACTTTGAGAACATAAATAGGTGAAAACTATGTGAGCACTAATTCTGTCCCATCAGGAGAGTAAGTCACAGGAGTGTGGGTCAGTGGTCGTGTACAGAGGAACATCACAGTGCAGTGTGACGCAAGATCTTCATCTGACAGCTTGTTCAAGCAGTTGTTTCATAGACACTGGAGCTTCGTTTTAAGCTTGAATTCATTCATCATTATAAAAATATAACTTAGCAGAGCACAAAGGATACACAATCCTTGATTAAGCTTCAGAATATTTAAAAGCATTAAGGATTATTAAACTAGAAAATGACCCACTAATTAGTCAAAAGACACATGGGAAGAACTTCGCTAGACAAAAATCCTTCCAGGATCAGGTATTTGCCTCTATAGCTTTTCTTCTCTGTGTCTACAATCTATATTCACAGTATTATAATTACTGTGTCTCATCTTCACTCAGTCATAGATTTCTCTCTACAGTTTGGCAAATTTGGCATCTGAACCCTTGTCCTAAATCATTAAGATGATTTGAAATAATATTCTCAGGTAAGTGGAATGAAATCTTAGATTTGGTTATGCTGAGTAAGGTAGTACAGGAGCCAGGAAGGGGAAATCCACTTTCTGGTCCCTTCTATCTCTCTTAGGCAGAAGGCTTCTTTCAATAATTTTTTTTCCTACTCTTAATTTCAACTGTTTCTAGAATTCACTGATTTTCGAGAACACACACTCACATTTTGGATATCTAGAAGGTTTGGAAGTTACATCTGTTCTCCCTATATCATAGATTTGAAACTAAACAAAAAAAAAAAGAACCAGTCCTTCACCACAGTTTGACAAGTACTGTTCTGGGGGAGATACTGGAAATAACCTTGCTGGGTCAAAGGCATGCAGAGTTCACAGGAAATGCTGAGCCCCATATGACAATGACCACCCAAGACCACCCCTTCCTGGAAGGAAAGCATCCCTCAGCCACGAGGATTGCAGAACTATAGCACCATAACTGAAGCAATGATCAACTAGATTCCATCCCACCAGCTAATCCTTGGAAACTGGCCTCCTGCCTTTGCAGCAGCCCATCTGAACCCCTGTAGTTGAGTGCATTAACCCCCTGCAGTTATCTGAGCTAGAGCTTTTCCTATTTTGCCTCTAACTTTGCAAGTAAAGCTGTTGCCATACAACAAAAAACCAGGAAGTAGTATACTGACTTTATCAAGACAAAAGTAGTATTCTGAATCAAATATCTTATAATATGGGATTCCTAGAGAAATTTCATCTTAAAACTAAATAAATAATTTTTAAGTAGATTCATGACAAGGTTTTATTTTTAAACACCTTTGGGTGTATAATTTGCTATAGATCACTAGTGTTTTACTTATAGTTTCTTTGATGATACTTTGTCCTTGAATCAATTTAAAAGTGGTCCAGGAAAAAGAAATCAGATAACTCAGCCTTTTGGATTAACTGTCTACACACATGGGTAGAAACTCTAAATATGAATTTGACAACCTTATGAAAGAAGATTGTAACAATGAATTTTCCATAGTTCAAATTTCACCAGTGCTAAAAGGGACTTGACTAGTATGGAAGTAATTGGTTTGGATTTTAGGGAAAACAACTTCTAGTCCAGATGAATTAATCACTGATGAAAAACAGTAATACAGGATCTTTATACAAACTTACATTGTCCAATTATCCTTGGCTGCTTTTTCTCAGGGAAATCGCAGGCTCCAGTGACAATCACAGCTTTGGGGATTTGTCTCAGGATATGTCTGTCATCAACATCAGGAGCCCACTAAATAAGAGAAGATTATAGCTTTCTCTTCAGCTGGCAGAATTCAATAGGCAAATCTGGGCCTTGAGACAAAGAAGGAACAAAAGAAGGGAAATGAAACACAGACCAAATTAGCACTGTGCAGTCCTGCAAGCTTCTAAGGAAAAGTAACTTGGTGCACAAACCAAACTCTCACATACTTAGTTTACTTGCAGTCAGTGCTATTTAATTTAATGAAACAGTAAGTTGAGCACATAGCTTGTTTTCCAACAATAGATTATTTTAAAATTGAACTTGTTTGTTGAATGTTTTGAAGTTAAGGTTCTGTTTAAATGTTGTGTGAAGGAAATATTTCATTTTATAAGCCCCTGATGTTGTCATTGCGCTTCTCTCAGGCCACACGTTGCCACCATATCTACATGAGCTGTACTGGTGTGATTGTCGGGTCACTCTCAGAGAGCAGAGGAGACAGATACATGTGTGAGACTGCAGGATGGGAAGAGTTAACCTCAGGGTGATGCTGAAATGTGTGCATGAAGGAGGATAAGTACAAACTAACCTGAAATAAAAAGCACAGGCATGAAGTTTGTAAGAATAATTACCTTCCCTCTCAGTAAGAAAGCAATTCTAAGGATAAAAACAAAAGAAGTTATGGGAGAAGTTAAAAATATTTGATGACCTCAAAATTGGAAATTGTTATATAATAAAATACTATAAATAGTATCCTAAAAGGAGAGATTTACAATAAATATGATACCTTGGACACTAATACACGTTTGCCCCACACAGGGGAGTGAAAGTTAAGTTTTAAAATCATCTTAGAGACATTCTCAGTTCTTGGCCCAGTAACTCCAAATCTAGTAACTCTGCTTACAGAAATAATCAGAAGTGCACAGATATATTTCTATAAGAACATTACAATAAAACTCTGATAACATAAATCTCAGCAGTAGGACAGGAGCTAAATGGTAGAGCACACAGGAAACTTTAAACAACTATTAAAATAATAATTTTAAAAGCAGTGAATGACATAAAATGTGTGTCATGTAATTGGATGAAAGTAATAAAATAGATATTAAATTACATACCAATTTTATTTTAATTTTTGTAGTATGGGAATCAAAGGAACCCAGGACCCAATATTACTAGGCAGGTACCCCACGCTGGGCCAAACTCCACCCAGTGAATCTTATTTTAAAAACAATATATACATATATATAATCTGTGTACTACATATAAATATAGTATGATACAATGTTCAGGTAATGTAAATTATAGAAAATACAAAGTAAATCTTGTAAATCAAACTATTTTCTTATTTTCAAATTTAGTAAAGCATGTATATATTTTCTGTAATCAGAAAGCAAAAGGAAAATATCAGAAAGTATTTACATGTTCAGTAGAAGTAAAAAGAAATAATTTTGACTCCTGTTATAATTTCTATATCTTTAAAATTCCTGCACTTTAATTTTTATTTTTAAAGTACATTTCAAGGGATTGACCTTCAGATATTTCCCTTAGTAAATGTGATCTTCCAGGTCAGCACTATCAGTTTTAAAAGGGATCATATGTATAGTCATGTGAATATTTCCATTGAATAATAAGTCTTTCCATGTAATTTCCACTGGGCTGCCAGCCAGCTACTGCTTTGGTTCCTAAGCCTGTTCACTAATGTTGAACTCTGCATGGCAGAGAGGTGAGTTTCCTACTCACCCCGTGGTAATTAGAGCCTCTCTCCACCCACGGGATATTGTCGGCCTGATTAATTCTTAGTCTCAGACAAGAGCTGTGTCTGGGACTGAAAATGTCAAGCAACCGTGCAGCGTCTCTCGCTGCCCGGTCAGATTCCTTCTCACTGACTGAGTCAGAGCAAGAGCCCCATCTGAGAGCGAACTTCCCAGTGTGAGAGGAGGCGCCTTTTGCCACGTGCTTCCTCCATGCTTATCTCACCTGTTTTGACCCGGCGGACATGTTGTTCCTCATCAGCAAGCAGCTGTCTCTCAGCTGCCTCAAATGGTGATTTACCCTGTAGTTCTGCCAGTCCTGAGGTGGGAAAAAGTGGAGAGCTCTGGACAAGTGACATATTCTCAGAGTCCATCCAGGAAGAGGCAGATTTTACTGTGGAGACTGAGTACCTGGCTGGACCTAACCACCAAGGCTGCTGGTGAAAGCAACCCGAGGGAGGAAGAAAAGTGGGTGTCTGGTAGGACTGGGGAGCCCCTCCTAGGTGTGACTGAGCTACACGGTGATATTTTATATATTGGACACAGGCCAATGTTTCAAGACTCCTCAGTTTCATAGGAGGCAGAAAACAAAATATTTATCATTCTAATGGAAAATAAGCCAATAGATGTCCTTATGTAGAGACTCTTGTCTTCTTTGCTGTCATGCTTTACTTTGTGATTAAAGTCTCCTCTGTCCATCCAGTGAATCATAAGTTTGACTTTCTCTTCAACATGAGTAGTGTGTCTTGCTACTCCAAAGTCCATGAAAAAGGAACACAAAAACCCAACTATGTGCTCATGAAACAAATGTGGTCTAACTGCAAGTGACTCAGCCTCATGCACCAGATTTTCTATCAAGCACATGGTCGATATGTTCTGAAGAAGTTGGAAATAATGGAATGTTAGGGACATATCAGAGTGGTCATAATGTAAATGCAGCCTCGATAGGACTCCACTGTGCAACTGAAATCTCCACAGAGAAAATGGAGCCAACTTCAAAACACAGGGACAGGGTAGCCACAGTGCAGTCTCAGCACGGCACATTCTAGGGCCCCAGAACCATCACATGATCAAACTGTCCTTTTCAGAAAGCTGCTTATTTTCAGACACCGACCATGAGCCTCCTGACAACCATAATTCTACACAGCTTCATAATAATTATTAAATTTTCTGTTACAGTTGTATCCTTCCCTTTGATTATGTTGTCTTTCATAATTACTGTTTTATGTTCATTTTGTAATTGAATGAGTTTCTGTTTAATGGGAATTCTCTTTTTTAATCCTAGGTAAGTTCCTTAATTAGCTTGCTTTTACTTTTATTTCAAAGCAGTCTGGACCTCTCTAGCCAATGTACACACTCTTTACTTTACTCTTTCTTAACCTCCTTATGAGAATCTGTACTGCTTGTTTTCGGGGAGACTTTTCAAGTAAATATCAGCGAAAGGAGGAAGACGTAATATATTTGCCCCCCAGGAGTGCTATAGGTATGATTAGATTTTTCTCACAATTTCATATTACTGTCTAGTAAGAAAATTGGAGTTCAGAAAACCAAAGGCATAAATTTTTGAGAGCACAGTTATATTTTTAATAGTCTATGTCCTTCAAATGATTGGTGTTTTTATATTGAAAAACACTTTTATGTTTTCACATTTATTGGGGCCTTTAGAAATTCAGTTTGCTTCTATTCTAGAATAATAAAGCCAATGAGTTTAGAAGTGAGAAGACTTGATTAGAAAGTGGATAGTGACAATTTGCTCTTATTAAAAGTGAGTACGGCAAATTAAAGCAGCCACATTTCAGTGGCCGCAGCATGATTAGTAGTTGTAGGATAAAGGAAGAAGGGATGATGTGGCACAGGAAGCAGGCCTGGCACAGGGCTGGCCATGTGGCAGGGACCTTCTAGTTTGCCGCTGGAAATTCTTGCTTTTTAGGTTAATTGTACAAGGAGAACCATTTTCTCTTTGCACTGTAATTAGAAATCCCTGATAGGATTTACTCATGGCACAGCACATCTCCATAAAATTATCAGAAATAAAAGGTCACTTCCTTTATAGTGTGTAAGGACATCCAACCTGGATGGGACAACTAAGACCTGAAGGCAAACAGGAGCAGCACAGGCAGTGAGAGGAATTTGAACAAAGTCCAACTATAGGAAGCATCTCAGGGACACCACCTATCAGGTGGCCCAAGTCCAAGGGGATGCAATGCAGTCTTTTCTAGTCAAGACTGGTGAAGACCATGAGGGGTTTACCCTTCAGCTCACATCATTAGCACATATATCCAGGAGAGCTCACCCAACCTGTGTAAGACACAAGGGAATCCAGTCTAGAGTCTCAGTTCCAATGCCAGGGAAAAGGTCTGCAAAGAACCAGGTTACCACCATCAGCCCCCAACTCATCCTGACAGTAGTAAGCATATGTCTGCTGGTCTTAACAAGGAGTTCTTGAACACCAGGGGCCATGGCAGTGGTTAGACCTGCAGGGTGGACGTACATGGCCTGGTGGTTGAGTAGGAAATAAGCAAATAGTAGGAGAGAGTCTTCAACTTGATAGCTTTATGCCAAACACATAATGTTTCATCTGAAAGTTATGTGCCCTAGAAGTTCCATAGATACCTAGACCTGCCCCCTGTGTTTTTGTTTGTCTGTTGCTGTTGTTGTTATCTGTGTTTGTTTGGATTTAAGCAAAGTGGAGCCTACCTACAAAGGACCTCTGACATCTTAAGGAGCCCAGGAAATGACTATTATAATAAAAACTGACACATCACCAGGTGAAATACTTTTAGACATTCAACTTATTAGAGGAGGAGACTAAAGTACTCAAATAAGAAAATTCCATTAAATTACTCTTGGAAAATAAATTATATATTGATATAAAATAAATAGAATCGAAAGGAGCTCTGATAGAGGGAAGCAAACTTTGACCTGTATTAGAAATTTGCTTCCAAATCTTAATATACTTAAAGAAATGTTACTCATGCTTAGTGTAGTTTACCCAAGAATGACAATTATCATATGTATTTTTATATTCTTATAGTATTTGCAGCATTTGTTTACCACCTAATATAGCCATATCTAAGGGTAACTAAGCATTAAGGAATTCTAATTTTTCTGAAAATTAGGAATTGATTTTGTTCTTCTACCCATGAGAATTTATGCCTAGAAAGGAGAAAGAGAGAACTAATTTTAAAGTCTTTATCAGAAGCTCCTTTTTCCTTAAATATCGGGTGCTATATTTGGTAATTACCAGTTTATTTATACAGCCTGTCTGATGTAAAATTCTTAAAACTGGTAAGGATAAGGATAAGACCACGTACATCTTTATAACAGATGAGCAAAATGGGAAAGTACCTTTGTTGCCTTTTAATGAAACAGACTCCAGCTGCTATCACACTTAGTAGTGATTTCAAGATTATGGTCACTGTCTCCAGCCAAGTGGATACTGAATATGAATACTGGTAGGGACAGAAAGGCAGGGGTATTGTTTTAGAAAGAGAACAGATTTCTCTTGCAGTTCATGTCAGCCCCATGTTGCTCTGTTGTGATTTGTAGAGAAAAGACAAAGCCCTTCGTGGGTGTGTGTCTCTGACCTCTCCCCTCGCAGCCACTCAGTCCTTCCTGAGGCCAGACCCTCAGCTCAGCCCCAGGCTCAGTGGTGTCCTAACCCCTGCCTTGGCAAAGCATGGCATTTATGATGGGTCGAGAAAACCTAATTTTTCAACTTAGATAATCGAAGTTAGCCTCTTACAAGATGTGTTTACAAATTAGGAAAGCTAATTGTTTTTAGAATCTTTTCAAAACAATTTTTTTCCTGCAAATTTGATGTTGAGGCTATGTGGTTCATAATAATGATGTCATCTAATGCTAGAGCAGAACCATTTTCCTTTAAATTGTTTTGAATCTGCATTATTTCTCATAATCCATAATGGAAATACATTTAATTACTTTGCTTAGCCTACATCTGAAAGGCAAGTATTATCTTATTAGCCACATCTCTTGCATCTGAGCACTAGATGGGCCTTCTAGTTTGATGCCCTCGCTTGCTCCCTCGCTCACTCCTTCAGGAAGCCCTCCTAAACATCTGGGCTCCTAGCGGCTCTGGGGCCTCTTGAGACTGTGTTTATCAAACTGGAGGCTAGATAAGCCCTGTGAAGGTGACACAGTGGTCACAGCTGCATTTGTGATGTGGGTTCCCGGCCAATGTGGGAATTGTGTGATGCTGAGACCTGGTCTGCTCATCCCGGAGCACGAGCCCAGCTCCAGTGGCTGTCACGGGCCGGATGGCCTGGGTCCTTCTCCGGGCCTCCGTGAAGAGTGGACAGGCAGCTGTCCTCCTGATGCACATCCCACACTGCCCACTGTTCTTGTGGAGCAGTTTTCCTTTTCCAAGCATGCTTGGTGGAGGTTTTGACTTGAATTCCTGGAGCCTCTGCTGGAAGGGTGAGAAGAGGACTCTGCACTGTACTGTACCCTGGGATACGAATCTTTGCTTTGGTTTGCCATTGCCGTAAACCTGGGTTACAGGAAGAACATTTCTCCAAGAGGCTAATTTGCACTCTACCTTTTCTCACAGTGTATGTTGCATCCCTTCATCTCATGCAACAAATAAAACTTCCTTGATAGAATTTGCAGTTGCAGTTCACAGCCAACTTCCAAATGGAACAGGGTCACCACTACAAGGCCAGGGTCATTTAGTTGGGATCAGTGTTTTATTCATCAAGACTTTCTCCTCTTGAAATAGTGTAGATCCCTTGGCAGAATTCTAAAACCTACAGGTAAAGAAAACCAAACTTGGGCAATACCACGCAGGGTATCTGTCTTTAGAGAAAAGAATCTGCCTCATGAATATCTTCTTAGCCCTTCATGTATAGAGGGATTATCCCAAGTTTATGGTTCTTCTCACTGTGAGGTTCAGCCATGTAACCCCAGACATTTAGGGACATTTTTTGTCTGCCTAGGAAAGATGGCTCCCATATAGTAAGTAGTCTTCTCATTTATTTAAGATACTTATTTCTCCTCCAAGCACCTGTAAGTGATGAATTAATATTTTCAGTGTTTCTCTAGCCCACTGGACAGATAATTTATGCTTAATATATTAAAACATAATTATTGCCTTAAAATGAAAGGGACTTATTCCATGGCTTATTGTAGACCTTGAGGACCTCAGGCTGGCATGTTCATGACTATGTCCTCACTGGATCAATTCTTCTCACTCAAGAGGCATGAATGTGTATTTGTGATATGAGTGACCTTTTCCCAGCATGTGGATTTCAGCTTTCCCTGTATGTCTTCCTTCCTTGGCTTCCTGTCCTCTGTGCCAGGCAGGGTCTAGGTTATTGGAACAAAGGCCCTGGCTCTGTCCCCATGATGTCCAACCTGGCTCTAGCCAGCCCTAGCCCTGTGGAGAGGGCTAAGTAAGCTAGAAAAAAATATAAAATTTGATAAAATGTTTAAATTCTCCTTCAGAATGATTGGAAACATAAAGGAATTCATATGTGTATATGAATATATATATATATATATATATATATATATATATATATATATATATAAATGTACAACATGCTGTGTCCATAGGTAGTATGGGAAGATATGCTTTATAATGTGACATTTGGTATTAAATAATAGAGTAAAAAACAGGAAAGATAAACCTCGAGTAACCATAAAATGTGGAATAATTCAGCTCACCCAAATTTAATGACCCAATTCAAAAATGGGCATCTGAAATGAACAGATACTTTTCAGAGGAAGACGTAAGAGCAGCTAAGAAGCATATGAAGAAATGCTCAACATCACTAGTCATTCGAGAGATACAGATGAAAACAACATTGAGATTTCATCTCACTCCACATAGAATGGCTGCCATTTCAGAATCAGCCAGCAGCAAATGTTGGCGAGGCTGCAGAGAAGAAGGAACCCTTCTCCGCTATTGGTGGGACTGTAGACTCGTACAAACCCTGTGGAGATCAGTTTGGAGAATCCTCAAAAAGCTAGGATTGATGGTCCCATTTGACCCGGCCATTGCCCTGCTAGGTATATACACACAAGAATTAAAAGACTCATATCACAGTGACATATGTGCACCCATGTTTATAGCAGCTCAGTTTGTGATTGCTACATCTTGGAAACAACCCAAATGTCCATCCACTGGAGACTGGATAAAAAACCTGTGGTTCTTCTACAGAATGGAGTACTACTCTGCCATAAAAAATGATAAGTTTGAATCATTTCTACTTAAATGGACATACCTTGAGGATATCCTCATAAGTGAAATAAATAGGGCACAGATAGGTACATATCACATCTTTTCTCTGGTATGAGAAAATAAAGATGTAAATGAGTCCTAGCATTGTATGTTATATATTATGAAATAGAAAATGCTCAATGTAAAATAAGGTGAAACCGGACAATGTTGAGATTGTAACAAAAAAGTAAGGAAACAAATTTTATGTATATGAGGGGGTTGTAGGGTGGGTAGATCTATGGGAAAAAATGAGAATTAAGTTGTGTCTTATACTGGTACAAATCCCCATTATGGAGTGCAATCATGATGTGTATATTTAATGTACCAATAAAGATTAAAAAAAAAGTGAAACAGCCTTTTCTGAACATAAAAAAAAAATGTGGAATAATGACACTGTGTTAACCAGTTAATGTTTCCCCTTTCATGTACACTTTATTTATATGATATCAGAATTTTATTGCCTGAGGAATCTTGTAATTTAGTTATTCCATAAGGAATTGAGATACATCATTACAGTTTTTTCTCTCCCTGTGGAATGCTGAAAATAGTGCTTATGAAATAACACATTTTACATTTTTCTGCTCTATATTAGCTATGTTGAAAACAAAAATGTAGAATTTGATGATTTGAGTAATGATATATGTAAATAAGAGGTATGAATTTTGTTTTAAACACAGTAGGTACTTAGTCATTATAAATTATTGACCACAACTCAAGATATAAAATTCGTTAATTAAAAAATATGTTTTAGTTATTTGAGTAAAAATATCATCCAACATACATAAATGACACACTTGTTTCTGAGTTTTTAATAAGCATTCCTGAATTGAAGTATATAAAAAGTTTTATCTTTTTCAAGTGTACTAAATTATTGGAAGATTATAGACTTATTTTATTATAAATATCTAGCTAAAATCCTGCCTTGAAAGTTTTTGTTATTTTGTTTTGGGCCACTGCTTTAAATAAGTGTATGTGGTTCATAAGGTTGAATCTGATTTGATTTCAATACATGCTAGAAATTACTTTCCTTGGGTTAAGACACTGATATAAGCCTGGTTACCATTTTGGTTGATTGCCTTTCTTATAAAAGTGGAAGGTACATTGTGAACCCATGACCTTCCATCCATTTGCCTTTCTGTAAGTCTCTTTATTAAGTCAAAGCATGAGGCCTACTGTCTGCATTTAATTATAATTATAAAACAAAAAGTAATCATCTTAATTGCATTTGTATATTGTTTTTTTCCATAGTTTTAATATTTTGGTCTTTGAAGTTGCATTAACTCTTCCCTATCCACCCACACAAGCCTCAGCTTCTGACTTCAGTGGACTAAACAGGACTCACTGGGAAGAATCCTTTGTACCTAGAAGTTACTGTTAAACAATAATAAGCTCAGTTTTCAGTCACTTCAGTTATGGGATATGTTGTACTCCTTTCAAAATCTATTTCTGATGAATTCTTGCAGGTACTTCTTAACTGAGGTGTTACCTTGGCTTGAAATAAAAGTGAGTAAGCTTAACTTAAGACAGATTTCATTTGATTCAGTAGACATCCTAAGTAATTATTAACAATAAGAGTCAGAAATTTCAGTGGAAAATCTGAGTATTTTAGCAAATTGGGATAATCTTCCTAAGAAATATTTACAGCTATACCAAAATAACTCAAAACCCTGTGGTCATGAATGAATCCAGAAATAAAACTAGATAAATCCCTATTTCAGACCAGCCTAATTTCAGACTGAACTGTTCTACCTATATCATCCTCAAGTGAATGGGTATCATATTAGTTTAGTTTTTGAAAGGCACAAGCATCATTAATTACTAACCAGGTTTTCTTATTGCAGTGAATAAATTATTATACATTATAATCTATTCATACCAAAATGTTCACAAATTTTAAATCTAATGCTTAAAATTGATAAAATTAATTCAGTACTGATTATTGTTATAGATTTTGGTGAAAATATGTACAAGTTCTCGTCATATTGCAGACAAGAAAAAGAGGAAGCAAGTAAGAGAAAAGAGGGTAATGAAACCTACAAGAGTAGAATTTATCATCTATATTGCACAACCAACATGCAATAGGTCAATACTCAAAGGAAAACTCTACATTTGAAATTAAATTACTTCAAGCCAGCTATTAAATTTAACATGTAGGATGACTACATAGAAAAAAGAAGAGGAAAGAACAAAACTAGAAGAGCTCAGGAGTACAGGCCAACGTTTCCTACATGGAGAGGAGGCATAATAGCTGTGGCAGAAATGCTTTTGCAGACAGTGGTCTGCCATGGACCCTTAGAGTTGGAGAAGCACCAGGCTGGAACCCAAGGCCACAGCAGATGGGGGCTGAGCTTGAACACTGAGTGGTGTCAGAAGCCTTGAATGAGCCTGTGTGAAGAGCAAGACCACAAGGAAAAATACAGAGAAGAAGACAATTCCAGCAAGAGGCATGTGGGAGATCCCACCGATATCAAGATCCAGGTGGCTCCTGGGAAGTTCCAGGATGTGTGTCATGTGCAGAGTGCAGAGAGCTGAGGCCCTGATTGGGAAGCAAGGGTCCCCTCAGTTGTGCTGACAAAGGAGAAATGAGCCATACATCGGTGGTAGTTCCAGTGAAGCGAAGGTATCTTGGAGAGTGACTCCTCCATTTTTCACATATAAGTACATATACAAAATGCATGCAAAATGCATGCATGCATCTGCACTTAATATTTAACAAATATTTTAAAACCATACAAATAATATGTACAATTAATTTAACCATGTAATATATCTGTACTTGTATTTCATTTACTGTCAAAATTTCAGGACAAGGATTGACCCATTCAGGATACTGTGATAAAATATAATGCAGCAGGGCTAGAATGTAGCTGAGCAGTGTCCCACACACCTCAGAAGTTTAAAGTCCTAAATTTAGTTTCTGGTACCAAAAAATAAACAATGGAGTGGGTAGTTGATAAACAGCAGAAATGTCTTCCTTGCAGCGTGGAGGTTGGAAAGCCATGATGGAAGTGTTCAGTGCCTGGAGAGGGCTTGCGCTGTGCTTCAGAAGGTGAGGGCATCGCCTGTCCCTGGGGAGCAAGTAGAGTGTCTCCCTCAGACTCTGTGGACTATCGCCTCATCCCTGCAGCAGAGCTAAGAACTCTAACACCTCATACCATGAATGGTGTTGCCTCTTACTACAGCTCTATCTCTTAGTACTATTCATTTCCGCTGGTGGCACCACTGCAGCAGAGCTAGGGTTCAGCGTGAATTCTGCAGGGACACATTCAGACCATGCCGGTAGGTGGTAGAGGAAAGGACTTATCTCCTGATGCTGAAGCCCAGTTGCAAGGTGAAATTCATTAGGAATTTTTAAGTGAATTCTCTGGAAAAGGGATGTACTTATGTGAAAAGTAGTAAAGTAATGCAAAACAATACACATACTCCCAACATTAGAATACTGTGGTCCCAACATTGGAACAGTGGTGGTTGGTGTCCACTCCTCCCTGCTGGTGTAGAACAGGTGCCACACCTGCAAGTTAAGAAGGGCAACCAAGAAGAAAACAGTTAAACACTGGAAGCTTCTTCTATAATGTTTGATACAACATGTGAGAAGCATTTCTAATGCTTACAAATAAAGATCTTGTTCAGTGCAGTGTGGTGATTTCTCTGCCTTCACTACTTGTGTAATAAGAGTGTGAAGGGAAAATACTTTTTAACTCAAACATTACCTGAAATTTAAAGTCACTGTATATCAAAGTATTTTTATGATATTAAACCATTATTCTACTTATGGTCCTGCGGAACTATAATCCAAATTTACTAATCCTGTTAAATCGTTCTGCAGACTCAGAGGCCTCCCCCTTGTGCTTTTACTGCCGCCTTCCAGCCAGCGGGTTGGCACATTACAGCTTCAGTGGGGACCTTATTGCTTTGGGTCCATTACAGCATTCCATTTATTATGCTTTATGTACACACCCTGTTTGTACTAGTGAAAATTTTTAGTATACTTAGATCTTTTTAAAACTTCTTTAAATGTGTTCCTGACTATAATGCTATAAAGAAAATAAAGAAGCTCCTCTCTTAGTTGAAAGCACTTTCCTATGGGCTTCAGCTGAATTATTTTAATGCTAATCCCAGTTAGTTTAATGCAGCTCTACCGTCAAAAAGTGCATCATCAATAGACTGTGGTAGGAAATAATAGTAGACTGTTTATATGTGTGTGGAAGAGGCAGGTTTCTAGTTACATAAGAATATTCAGTGTGTTTTCATAACTTTGAAGTTTCTAGTCAATACAGTTAAAAACTTTAATATTACACACATTAAAAAATAAAATTTTCCTTCTTCAGACCTTTAAAAAATGTGGTTTTAATATTAAACTACAAATAAGTGAGGTATAATTGATAAAAAAACATTAGAAACACAGGAAAACATTTACCTGTTTAGAGTACATGATGAATTTGGAGATAAGTGTATGCTCCTGAAATTGCGTTTACATGATTGTAGTTCAGTAGCTCTCCAGTATAAAACAGAGAAAGAGAACAAGAAAGAAATTGTGTGCTATTTCTTCGTAATAAAGTGAAAACTATTGAATTGTCCTGTTTGAACTGTTTTATGAAATATTGCCTATCATAACTTATCATAACTTCTAAAAATAATCAATGGAGATAATTTGTTCTATGGCACGTAACCCCAAAACAACTGTTATTTTCTCTTATATATTGTTTTACACTACTTTACTACTTTTACATATTAAGTACATCCCTTTTCCTGGGAGTTCAATTTAAAAGAATCCCCCAAAGAAACCAAAAATCTTTAAACCCAACTTAAAGATAATACTTTTAAACAGAATTCATGCTCTCACATTTTCTGACCAATTGGCTAAGTTACTCTGTAACCATGAACTTATATAGGAATGTTTAACAGCATTCTCTATTGTGACTCATTAGTTCTATTTTTTATAGATTTCTCCACTATTACTTTACATAAATATTCACCTGTAGTTTTTGTTCCTGTTGTGAATTTTGCTGTTTTGTTTTGACTATATACCAGTGAATGCAACTTGCCTTTTTCCTTGTATATAACATCAAAGAGTTGCTTGGGATTTTCCTCATTGCTCACTCTCAAACCATTAAATAAACAGTGCATTCTTCCTCTGCTCTTTCAAACGATGTATCATAACATATGTGCTGATATACCCTCGTCTTATTTCATAACATCATCTAATTTTTGATCCTTTTTAAAATTTGACTGCACTGTCTGATGTAACCAGAACATTACTTTTTATGTTTATCGAGAATAATAATCCTTCAATATTTTACTTGAGATGATGGCAGGATTTGTGTTGCTGTGTCATGCGAAGGGAGTATTCTTTTTCATGCCATAGTGATCCAGTTGTTATTCTGACATCTGTTAAGATGACCAAATATTTTTGCTTGTGGTTCATTGATGCTGAACTTTGCTATTAATGGATTTCCTACATTAAATTGTTTAGAATTCTTAGCCATGCTTTACTATTTGATGGGAACACCATAAACAAATGCGTCTATAGGATGAGCAAATGCAATCTTTGAATGTTTTGAGATGTAAGGATTTTATTTTGTATATTTTTAAAAGGATGCATTATCCTCGGAGTTAATTATAAACTGGGTTGACTTAATGCCAAAGGAGAGGAGCTGATGGGTTCTTCAGTTATTGGCTCTGCATAGGTGAGAGCTAATAGGTGAGGTAAGTCTATTATTAGTACTAGATTAATCTCATCTGGTATTACTGCTGAGCTCTTCCTGAACACTTGTGAATGTTTGTATTACGCACAATAATTCTAAGTTAAAAAAAAAAAACAGCAGTGTGTGGCTGGATACAGTGTGAGGTGGGGGTGCTGTGGGAGAGGCCCAGCACCCTCGATAGGAGAAGGATGGAAAGGCTGAGCCTACAGAGCTGCATCGCGAGGTAGCGAAGAGCAGCCCACGGTCCCAGACTCCTGCAGCTCTGTCTTCATTTTGGGCTTTGTGTATAGTCCTCAGAACTCAGGTGCAGAAGGTGGGTAGGGCGGTGCGCTCTGTAATCTCAGGGCTTTAACACCCTCGGAAGTTGAGGCAGGAGTCTCACAAGTGCAAATCAAGCCAGGGCAGTTTAGCAAGAGCTTTCAAAAGAGAGACAGAGAGCAGTGTCAGAAAGACAGAGAGAAATGGACAGAGGCAGAGAGGGAAAAGGAAGGGAGAGAGTGGAAGAGGGAAGGAAGGAAGAAAGCAAGGAAGGGAGGAAGGAGGGAAAAATAGGGCAGAGCGTTTTCAATTTCTCATTTCAAACTTTCTTAAGGAAAACAAATGTGATATTTTGATCTTTTGAAAGCAATTTGGAGACTAGTATATATCACTGTGGTTGCTAAAGAAACATAGTGAATTGGGCAGAGGTTTTATAAATCTCTCAGAATGCATGCCCATGCTTAAACAATGTTAAAATTTGCCTCTCAGAGAATGGAGGTAACATTCTTCAACACTGTAATCTGTGAAGTGCAGAAACCAAGGGCCAGTCCTTTGGCCATAGCCACATACTCAGCGATCTCTGGTAAGTGATGTCCAGATCTGAGCCAATGTATTGTGACTTCCAGTTCCCACATGATACTTAACTATCAACTGTAGCATCAGCTTCCACATTTACAACTAAGGACTCAGGTTCACACCCTAGATGCCTGTGTATTCACTTGCTTAGCCCTTCCACAAACCCACCACAGGGACATGGAGTGGAATGCACACACGGAGTGGAATGCAGGTGCATTGGTTCATTTCCGGCAGGTATTCAAGTGGCGAAAGGGCTGTGTCTCAGGGGCTGCCACCCTTGTGGGGTTAGTCCTGTGCTGGTGCTTGAAGACTTGGATCTAGAATATGATGGTGTGACGAGATTAACGTTATAAACTTGGAGTGATAACCTTTAAGTGGTACAGACTCTTAAAATGCACTATTATCTGTGGAGTATTAGGAGGAAAATCAACCTGCAATGATATTTCATAGCATTTTTCAAAAGTACTTTGTTACAACAATGATTAACAATATATTTACAGTATAACAACATTTATAAGGCAACCATTTGGAACTAAGGGGAGGCCTGTGACTGCAGCGGCAGGCTGGTGTGAGCGCCTGCCAGTGTCAGCGTGTCCTGCACGGCTCGCTGGCCTCCTCCACTATCCTCACTTCAGTGCTTCAGGAGCACAAGCCCCAACCGCCACAGTCTCACATCAAGTGCTCGAGAAATATTTTCACATGCATCTCTAATCATTAACTGATAGCTGTCGATCATCATGGTAATAAATACTACATAGAGGAAAAATCCAAGTCCTAGCCTACCTTCTTGAAGCATTTTAGCTCCTGACAGGATGTGTTTAAGTATGAAAACACTGGACCTATCTCTGTGTCCCAGATGGAGAGTACACATCTTCTCCATGTGAGCAACCCTTGTGTTATGTAGCAGTCTCTAGCTTATGGCCTGAGTTTGTGTGAAAGGGGTAATTAGGATGCAGCAGTCACTGTAACATGAAAAACATTACAAATTTGCCTTTAAACATCAAGAGAAAAGGCATTGACATAGAAAGACTATAAAGAACAAAGAATGTCAGTGTCATGTCACAGCATATAAACAGCCAGAGGTCCAGCCTTATTTTTGGAGGGCAGAAAGGAAGCAGAGAGAACATAAGGAAGTGGAGAAATAGTTATAAAAGGAAAGTAAGGCAGCGAAGGACTTGAGACACTCGGGGGAGCAAGAAACTCCTTGAGAAAGGATAGAACATGCACAAATTCATGTCAGCTGGAATTGCACAGTCAGGGGAGAGGTTCAGGACAATGGGTAGCCACTTGTCACATGGGCCCGTGCTCTCATTGCTGCACGCTGGGACCATGGGGACAGACAGCAGAGGCCACCAGCACAGCAGTGAGCACTTCTGCCTGACTGTGCTTAGTGAAATACAGCAGTGTATTTTAATATAAAGAACTTACACAAGGGGAAACACAAATGCTTTTTAGTTGAAAGAGTTACTTTTCAGCTGTGTTACTCTAGTTATTAAGTTTGAAAACAGATTTACTATCACTGTTTTCCTTGTATTCTGTAATGTCATAGTTTGCAAAGTAAAGACATTTAATATTTATAGAATAATTTCACTGTATTAATCAAATGTACTGTAGTCAGCCCCATGCAAAGTTTGATTTGCCCTTAGTTTGAAGGAATATTAACTTAATTATGGATGCAGAATATGTAGCAAAATTATGCCAGGCTGATACTGTCTTGTTAGTCTATCTGTGGACCCACATGGAAGGAAATGAAGTTAGAAATGCTTTGCAAAGAATCTACTAGACAGTGAAATCAGTTGTCCTTAATATTCCCCTGTGGTCACAGGTGACCTCTTTCTTTTCTTTTTTGTTAAATTGTGTTTATTGGTGCAGAGCAAAAAGACAACCTACAAATTGAAAAAAAAAATCACCAACAGTTTCTCAGACAAAGGACAACTATCTAGAATATATAAAGAACTTAAAAAATAAGCTCCCCACATTTAAAGACCTAATTTATAAATAGGCATCTGAAGTGAACAGAATTTTTTCAGATAAAGAAGTAAAGGAAGTGAAGAAACATATAAAAAATGTTCAACATCAGTGGTCATTCTAGAGACGCAAATGAAAACACTGAGATTTCATCTCACTCCACAAAGAATGGCTCCTATCAAGAAACCCTTCTTCACTGGTGGGGAGGAAAAACACTGATACAACCACTATGGAGATCAGTGTCGAGATTCTTCAAAAAGCTGGGAATGGAGGTTTCATTTGACCCCACTATTTCCCTGCTGAGTATATTCCTGAGAGAATTAAAATAATCGTACCACAACGACATATGTACACTTCCTTATTCCCTGACGTCTAACCACTTCCCAGCTCAGGCCATGATGAAGTCACTCATCTTCAGGGTTTGAGGGTCCTTGTGTAGAACATGCTCAGCTCTGTGTCCCAGAAGAGTCCAGGATGAAATGAGTCAGTGTTTGGAAAGACATAAGAAAAGCGTCTGCTCAATAGTTAGTCTTCCAGAAGTGCAGACTCCATCTCAGGTTGATTTCTAAATGACCTTTTCTTGTTTCTTCTTTTTCCAGAGAGCCATGTCACAGTTTTCCACTCCAGTTAGCTTTCCTAAGAGCCTGAACAGAATGCGACAACTCAGATGGCATTTTCATATTTATATCACATCTGGCTCCTCGGAAAGTCATGGCATGGCCTGACCCTCCACACTCGACAACACAGAAGGAATCTCATCTGTCTCCTCCATCTGTTTAGGCAGGATTTCTTAATTATCCGTGAGGACATTTCTAGCCTGAGCCACTCTGTCCTCCTTCATGAACGGTATTTTTGTGATGCACATGACAACCTCAGGCATCATTCAGATTGTCTCTCAGTATGTCCGTGGTTACAAGGAAAGCTAAAAATGGCCCATGTTTGACCCTCAGATGTCACAGCTTTGATGAGATAATGAAAGCTATCGCTCCTGTAGTTTTCTGTTAGGGTATTTGTACCTCCTTGTAACACTCATTTTTCCACGATCAATTCGCTGTCACTGCTGATTCCTCCCAGTGATGAGCATCTGCCGCTGGTGTCTGGCAGCAGCTGCTGTTGCTGCTGCAGGTTCCTGCCGCACCTCTCGCTCATGACGCTTCTGCCGTCCAACTTGCGCTCCAGTGCGGGGCTCATGTCATCCATCGCAGCTGCTTGGGATTGTATGTTTGTTTGTTTCACTAGCTGCAATGTGAGAGCTTGACTTCATTCCCAGTATTTCACTAGTATTCAACTGCACCGTTACTGACCTTGATATCAGTGCTGTTTGATAATAGAGGACCCGAATTCTGTCCTCCAGTTGGCAATGCTTTTAAAAACGAGTCTAAATCTCTGGCCATTAGCGCCCCTCAGGAGGCCGCAGTTTCGCAGCCTGCTGTGCTGATTGGAGCTGGAGACTTGTTGTGCTGTTTCTCAGATTTCTGCTTGTGGAGCCAAATTGTGCTCGTTTTCCTTCACTTTGATACTGTGTCCTGCCTTTGATAATTTAATAGTTCAAGGGACCTTGTTTATAATTTTGCTTTGGAAAGTGGAAGTAGCTTCCACCTCACAGACCAGCTCTAATAGATCTAATTTTTTAAAAGTGTACTCATTAATATTTAAGAAAGATGTTTTATGAGAATAAAATGTGAATCACATTTTTTAGGTACTTGAAAAAGACTTTTCCCCTGAAGGCCCTGTCTTCTTTTCTTTCATTGTATGCCTGATTCTATCCTGTGGAGTGTACATGTAGAAGATGGTTTCTCATGTCATCTCCCACCACACACACCCAGGACACTGTACATGGGTGGCAGACTTAGTTGCTTATATTGAGAACAATAAACAGAGTTAAAACTATTTGCCTATTGTATTTCTTGTTTAAAATATGTGAAAAGTATTCCCAAGTATGCCTTAAACCAACAACAAAGAGGATTTCCCTGGGCCATCTAATGCTATATTTACTTTGATAAAATCAATTCAAGAAAAAGAAACCCTTAAACCAACAATATGATTTTTATGCATGACTTTCTTTAGTGATTTAAAACATACCCAATAGAATCAATGCCTGGACGCTGTTTTGAGTACCTATAATTCAGGGTGACCTTCTTCAGTGTTCTACTCCTTAAACTCAAGCTTCGGTGTTGTTCTGCTGGTCTCTCCTCCCCACCCAAGGCCCTGATCTTGTCTGTATTTCCACTGCCTTCACATACCTCTGCATGTGTTCTGGTTAATGCAGGGTTGTGTCTGCTCATTTGAGTGATCCCACCGGACATGGGGGATAGTTACCGGGTAACCACTCATAGGAGTTTTCTGAAAGCAAATGTCTGTAGGAGAATCCTGATGGGGACAAAATGTTGCATTGATTAGGGATTTATTATTAAATCTGTGAGGGAGAAGTGGAGCCATAACACATTCCTCACTTGATAAGAAAATACTCTTTGCAGCTCCCTCGCTTTGGCTTTGCTTTAGCTTTTCTAATTTTGCATCTAATTTTGCTTCTCCCTGGGAGGACTCTAGGCCTGTGTTTTGTGGCATCGTCAGCTACACTAAGTACACTAACTGTGCACTTAGTCCCCCACTCTGGTGGAAGGCGGTGCCCACCCTGATTGTGCAACTTGTCACCTCCCCACACAAAGACTTTCTTCTGAGACTCCAAGTTCTACAGCTGACCTGGTCCTACCAAACACAGTAACATTCACTGTACACAAATTCAGCTTCTTGAAATGATATTTTTATTTGCTAGTGACTCCACAAATGACCCTGTGCTCAACTGTCCGAAAAAATTGTGTTCTCTTCAGTAATCTATTAAGAAGGAAGGGAGTCTTCTAAACCAGGGGACATCTGTGACTGAGAAAGCGCAGGTTTCTGAGCACCATTGCTCTCTGCAGATAGGAAGAAGCCAGGGAAAAGGCACTAGTTTTGTGAAGCCAGGGTATATGGTGGGTACTTCATATGTGATAGGTCAGTGAGGGCCAGTAGTGGACAAACGAGGCCCCAGAAGGCAGAAAAGCCTGAAAGATGAAGGCCAAACTTCTCCAGTGCCACTGTGTTATGAAGGATCCATCTTCAGAGACGTTCCACTTGGACTCTCCTTGTCCATAAAGAAATAGGTCTTCCAAATCTGTTTACTTTCAAACACATAAAGAACATATCATTATGCTACGATTAGCATTTCTTCTTAAACATCATGTCCACATTCAGTCTGCTTCCCCAAAGTTCTCATTTTAATATTATTTATGTGTAGTATAAAAGATGAAGTTCTATATTTCTCACTGTATGTGTTTCCTAGGGCTGGTTTAAATGTATTACAAACAGAATGGCATAAAAAATTATTTTCAGTTCTAAGGTTAAAAATCCAGAATATAGGTGTTTGGGGGCCTTGTCCTCTTGAAGTCAAAGGTAAGGCTTCGTTCCAGGTGTGGCGTTCTGGGGTGGCCTCAGGCTGAGGCCTTCAGTGTGATCATCTTCCTGGGTCTGTATCGGCTTTGCCCTGTGTCTGTGTCTAAGGCCCCTCCTTCGATAGCACTACCTGTGCAACTGGAGCAGGATCCAACCCGATGACCTCATTTTTCTGAAGCCCTGAGGGTTAAGATATCGAACTGTCTTTTTTTAAATTGATTTTATTGGTAGACTTTATATAAACATCATGATCACAATTGACATTGAGAATTTGTATCAGTACATGACATGACTTAATTCTCATTTTTCCCCATTCCCCTGCCCACCCTCCAACCCCCCACCCCCTATATGCCTAGGCTTTGTTTACTATTTTTTACTCTCAAATGTTTTCTTTCCTTCTTTACTTACTTCTTTTTCCCTTTGGATATTTTCTATTTTCAATATCTTTCCTACATTTTAGAATTCATTTATATCTTCAGTTACTCATACCAGAGAAAAGATATGGTGTTTACACACTGTGACCTACTTATTACACTTATGAGTGCGTCCTCAAGGATAAATTTGAGTCATTTGGACTCACATGGATGCACTTCAGCCTGTCTTTTTGAAGGATGCAGTTCCATGTCCTACACTCACCTACGTGTTCCCTGTAGAACTGAGTGACCCTGCCTGGGTGTGATGGTGTGTCTGTGTGTGTGACAGTTTCAGTCTGTGTTTCCATCTCTCTTTTTTTTTCTTTGAGCACTGTATCGTGAAGAGCTTTTCAGTTGTTCCATGTAACTGATGCATTTTTGCCCTGATGCATATTACAAAGTAATATTCCTTCCCACAGAGCCAATAAGGAATGTTTCCCTTATAATTTTTAAATATGGATGTTACTCACATTTACATAGAATGGTGCCACGGTCTGCTTTGGACTTACTCCCCCTGCACATTGCAGTCATTTTATGGGGTAGATGTCAAGGAGCGATGCTGTGATGCTGCAGTCAGCGCACATGTTGTAACAGGTGCTTTTATCGAGTTGACTTCCAGCCTCCAGACCAGGGCTGCTGTCCAATGTAGGGCTGTTTGTTGTTTTTCTTTGCTGTTCTTAAAACTAATAAATTAAAATTTTAAGTTATCATACTTTTCAGTAAAACATGGTTACAGTGCTTTCTAAAATTTACAGTTTTATTAAGATGTTTTGAGGAATAAAGCATATTTCATTGTGAAATAATCATGTTGGTTAATATATACTGAGTGCTTATTTTATGCCAGATACTGTTACATTAACCGGGCATTTAATATTTATATTTTAAAACAAATTTAATGAGGCAGTTCCTCTACACCTGATTATTTTAATGGCAGGTTTGATATCATAATATAGGATACTTAGGAATGTACTCTTGGATGATAGATATACCTAGACATGAAGGGATGAGGTCGATGGAAAGAGAGGTCAGTAGATAATCGATTCTTTGTAGGCGAGAACTTAACAGTGCATGTGGAAGTCATAGGACATTAGAAATCAAAACCAGTTATCTTTCAAGGTTCCATTTCAAGGGAATTTGGGGAAACTGACAATTTACTGTGGTTTTATGCAACCTGACATTAAACATCTCACTAGACAGCATGCAGGTATTATGCTATCAAAGTTTGTTTTTCCTTCAATAATAAGTGAAAGTTACCTTAGTCATGAACAATCCCCCTAAGAGCTGAGTCAGAAGTGCGTCCCTCCTCAGGAGACTCCACACTTTACCCAGGCCTCTCGTGCACACTTGCCCTGTCTGCCTCGCCACACAATACTATGCACAGAGCTTTGCTTGGTAATTAGATGCCAAGGCTCTAATAGATACCACCGAATTGGAAAATGTATTAATGAGACAGACACAGTTAAATATTGTGTGGCTTCTCTTAATAAAGAAACCAAAACTAAATAAGAATAAAATGAAAGACATATTATAAGGAATAATGAGACAGACTCTTTGCAAAAGGGAAGTGGATGAAGTATTGGAGAAAAGGGAAGGGAGAGGAGGGAAGAAGAAGTAAAAAGAATGAAGTGTAAGCTCCCACGAGAGACATGATCATCATCTATTGCAAACATGTGGTAAAAAGTAATGATGAAAAAGAAGTATCAATCGAAATCTAATTTTGTGTATAAAATACTGTATTTATTGATTTTTGTAGGCCTCATTTATTCTTCAAAACTCTAAAAGATAAGTAATACAGGTTCATCACACCGATTTAATAGATTGAAATGAGAGAATGTGCATGTACATTACCCAAGGTTATTCGGGACCTGTGACCGGTGACTCCATGTAGATGTCCTGATTCAAAGTCCGTGGCACATTTTATTACAAGTTGGTCTTCTCATTTTAGAGTAGAAACTGTGCCATTCGTGATATGACTTATCATGTAATATTATAAATAATGAATACCTTTTTGCCTAAAAATAGACAAAATAATGCTATTGAAGAGTATTATAGTTTTGATGTAGGAAAATGAGAATGTATTTCACCAACACTCTGTTCCTATAGTTACCAAACGGTGGCTATAGGGAAACTACTTGCAATCTCTATGTCTTTTGGGGGGTGGAATACAAGGACTGAAGCCAATAATGTCTAAGGCTTCCTCATATTTAACATTTTGCAATGTTATGACAATTATTCTTCTGAATATCCTTAGCAATGCTCAGGAGGGGGTTTCTGTTGCTAGAATGGTAAAAATCATGCTATACTGTTTTTTTTTTCTTTTACCTTATTCATTAGTTTTCCTCTTCCATGAGACTTTATAAATTACAGGCATTTCTAATATTTTAATTAATCTTTACTCAACAAGAAAAGCTGTACACATAAAAATAAACACATTTTCAATGTAGCATGAGAATTACGACACTGGTTATAATTATCAGTTTTAAAAGTAAACATAATGTCTGTAAGTCTTCATTATAACTCTGAATGTTCATTTAATGGCTTCAGATTAGACTTTTTAAAAAATTACCAAATGATAAACTTTCAGTGCTAAGAGAGCAACTACCATAATTGTTCTCTTTTCTGGGTATGAAATCATTTCACTTTAAATGAAATGTTCTTTATCATGCATTTCTGGCAACTATAGATATAAGCTATGCAGTCTCTTAAAACTTCTCAGGGAGAAGTTTCTGGTGCTCATAGACATTCTCTCTCTAGGTGGCTGGCTTTAGGTTCTGCACTTGGGTTTTCCACGTCTGAGCTGTGACTCTGGCCTCTTTATTAGTTTGCTGTAAAGGAAGATGGTGAAAGAATCTCCATTGTCTTTGAGCCTTGACTGAACTTCCTAAGACAAGAGCCCAGAGTCACAGTCAGAGCCAGAGGAAGTGTCTGGCCTGAGGAGTAAATGTGGAATCGCTGAGGTCAGAACAGATACAAGTGATCTGAGAACTACTGAAAATGAGATGCTGCAATGTATGTCCTGATGTGGCATGAGAAATCTCTCCTAGTCACCCATTCCATTATGACTGAACATTTGTTGAGTGGTCTGTACACACCAGCTGGTGTAGGTCTTGTGGCACAGCAGTGACTATAAACAAGTCCCCCTTTTACTCCGGAGTTTACTTGCCAGGGCTTGGTTGTTAAGCCCTATTCCATTCTGTTCTCCTCCGTTCCATTCCATGCTGAGGATCGCCCACCATGTGCTCAGTCCTCGTGATCTGCCACCCTCAGCAGAACAGCCTGTTTTCCTCTGCCACCTCAATACCAGCCTTTGTCTTCATCTCCTCCCATTTGCTACACACCTCTAAACCAGGCACCTGGTTACTCACTTAATATTTGTTTATGTTCTTGGAATTCTGACCTCATAACATCTCTCGAATGACTCATCTGTGGAAGCAGTAGCAGGAGATTAGAGTGATTCTTTGAAATGTTTAAGCAAAATAAAGCCAGAGTTCTCTGCTGATCTTTTCTGTAATGACCAGAAGATCAAGGGAGCTAACATACCTCCCCCAAAGAAGCCGAATCCTGTTTTTCCATCACTTGATCTACCCATCATTTCCAGTCCTGCCACAAGATTTTGTATTATGTGCTAATTGATCTTTCCTCTCTTCTTACTGTAACTGAAACACTCTAATCTTTGTTGACATAAATGTAATGACTTGAAGTGAATAAGACATGTATTTTTATTACAAGTATAATTTCATTAGGAAGAATGAAATGCTTCCCAAGGCAGCGTGTTCAGTTTTCTAGTTTCCACGAGCTGACGTGAAGAACGTGCATGTCTCAGTGAGCCTTAGCGAAGTGTCCTGAGACTGTTTCCAATGAGGCCTCTGCTGCTGCTATACAGATGCAGTCGTGATGCTGGGAACCAGCGCTAGTGGCAAGAACTCAAGCAATTATGACTTTTATGTACTGCCCGGACTCTATTTAGAAATATATATGATACAGTAGTTAGGGATTCTTCTCAGAAGACAAAGGCTTTTCAACACACAGTGTAAACTTCCACCTTAGCATTCAGTGTCAATACTCAGCTTCTGCATCCACTTCTGCCCAATCACATCATGATTACCAGTGCAAAGGAAGTGATTCCTATTTCCATGTGTCATGTAAAGTCACAGGTATAGCTGCAGAGAGATAGACATAATGAATAAATATAAAGTATTCCTCGGTGTCACACTGGCTTTACATGTCCAAAGAAAGAAAATTCACTTGGGTGTCACACAAATTCCTATAGATTTTTCCTCTTGAGGGGTAGGGTAGAACGAAGAATGAGGAAAACTCCAAATTTGCCTGTGTTTTCTTATGTTTGTTTATAAAACTAAGCAGTGATAACCAACTCTCAGTTCTGCCTGATAGGTGCTTTTCATACTCTTTTCAATTTTGCAGATACCTTGCAATAAACACACACATACGAGATGCCTATATTTTACTTACTTCACACACAGCACACAAAAAGACACCCCACTGATTTTTCTTCCTTTTGCACATCTCATTAATTTCCAATTTTATGTTGTATTTGGAGTTGTACAAATCGAGAAAAAGTGACTTGCGATTAGGATGTAACAAATGCAAGCTTCCGTGCCCGCTGCTGTCTCTTTGTCTTCGGGACATGATGGCAGCCTGTCTGACCTGTCTGCAAGAGGATTTGGATCAGTGTCGGGCCTGCAGAACAGTTTGTGGGTCTGTGCACTGAGGGAGCCACGTGTGTCCCCTTTGGAGAACTTAAATAGGATGAGCCGTCTCATCCGAGGAGAGCCGCCGGCAGGACGGACGGAGGAGGAAGGGAGAGGCCCAGGCAGACTTGTTAAACACTTTCAGAAACTCCGCTCAGACTTGAACCCATGGGAATTCATAAAGACTTGTGCTCTGAGCTGGAGGTATTTATCCAAAGCCTACTTTAAAAACCCTTCCTCTGAAGTGCCAGGGCTGGGTTTAAGTTAGAGATGCTTGAGATGGTTCTTATTTCTTCCAGAAAGAGACTCAAAAGGAGACTTGGCTATAATTTGCTTCCTCTTTTCTTTCTTTCTTTTTTTTTTTTAGTGTATTCGGTTATTTATGAATACTGTCCTCTTATATTCTGATTGAGTTTGACCTTAAAAATCTTTCACTATCTGAATTAGACTCACAGACCATACAGATGGTGAACCTGGGCTGCTGTCTGTTTTGTGACGAATGGACTTTAAAATAGTTTATAAGTAGCACTGTTTTAATATGATGGTAATTGGAAAGGATGCCTTTTCCTTCCTGTCATTTGAAAGAGATTAGTTCAAAGACTTCTGATTAAAAACAAACAACCACAACAGCATGAAGACTTGCCGACTTGCACTGTAAAAGACTGAGGGGTGGCAGGAGAATCGGAACTCCTGCTCAGCAGCACTGGAGAGTCATGCGCGGAGGGAGGGTCTGAGGACCCACGAAGGGTGAAGCTGCGGAGGATGGGGAGGCCCGGTGGGCCCGGAGGCCAGAGGTGAAAGGCACAAGAGAGAGAGAAGATGAAATGCTTATAAACAGGAGATGGATCCTAGGAGACTAAAATGTGAGTGAAATAAGAGGAGAACTAAAGAAGAATAGCACATGCTTGGAAGATTTTTTAAAAATAATCCATGATAACATAGGCATTGCTCCAAATAAGAGAAATAGAAAGATAGAACCAAGTAGGAAATTCTTTATGAGAAAGATGAGAGGATGCAGCATTAATAACTGACTAGAACAGAGTGAAACAAGGTTGAAATAGAAGTCTACAAACAACAAATTGGAATATTCTTTTCCCTCAAAGCCACACAGTAATTGTAAAGTTTTGTTATCATGCAGGAACAGAAAACCTAAAGATATAAATGATAATAGGTAAATTCAATTATATTTAAATTACATAAAACACAAATTTAGTTAGAAAAATTTCCATACATTTAAGCAATGAGAAATTTGTGTAAGAGTCAGAATATCCCCATCATATTCCCCATGAAACAGGAAACCTGAATAGAAAAAAGCCCCAGTAATAATAAAGTAAGAACGTGGCCTCTCGGATGCCGATGGTGTGAGGCCCTGTGAGGCCTCTAGTTGTTGCTTCTCTTTGGTCCCCTGAGCTGGGAGAAGAGGCAGCTCTTCTTGAGGGTGAGCAAAGGGCCCACGCTGAGCCCAGCGTTCACATGCAGCTCCTCGCTCTTC
>PVIR01014375.1:0-40405 GCA_004026965.1 Petromus typicus | reverse complement strand
TGGGCCTGACCTACCTGCTACGGGCTGCGGAACTGGGAATGCTTGTGTGTCCCAGTGTCCTGACACAGGAAGTCCCCCCAAAACACAGAATCTCTCCTCCATCAGACAACAAGGGCAAGACGGAAAAGGCTTACTACGGTAATGTGTGCCTACTGCAGGGGTGCCCAGCACAGATTCTTGAATCAGACCCACAAGTGTGGGTCTGAGACCCACTGTCTGACCTCACAGACAGCTCTCTCAGCAGGGTTTGGGGAGGTTCTGTGTGGGCAGAAAGCTTTTGCACCCTGCTGTGTGCTTCACTAGCATACATCCTGCTGAAAAGGACAGAGATGTGTAACACAGCAAGGGGGCTCATGATGCACTGTTACTTTCTAAAGAAGGGGCTACTATGTCTCTTGCATATGCTGGAACCCCCGGGCTGGAAGACCCAAGGCTTAACTTTAGAGTGAACCGCCCATGCACCAATGTCCCAGTGCATCCTGTTCATCTGGCAGTCAGAAGAGCACGTCAATGTGCCATCTAAGCAGCACCAACAGGACGTCTGTGTGTCCAGCACCCTGTGTGCACCATACACACATTATACACCTGACTCCTCACGGCAGCGTGTTTGGAGATGATAAAGCTGAGGGAGGCGGAGGAGCTTAGCCCAGGGCCGGGATTCAAACCCAGGCAATGTGGTCACCGCACAGTCCATTTCAAAGTGTGGAGCACCAAGCGATAATAAAGAACAGCTTCTTTTCCGTACCCTTCTGGATCCGTTTAGTGAATTATGTATGTACCAGAAACTGCGCTGCCGAAGTACCTGAAGCACCATTCCAGACCATTCCAGCGTGTGCCTAGCAAATACTGGTGTGGACTTGAGAAAGCTGCAAAGAGCAGGGTCCACGCCGCACCAGCCTCAGCCTGGGAGCCACTGCTGAGGCCTGGCCAGGTGCCTCCTCAGGTATAGGCCTGCTCCCTGCTGGAGAGCGGCCAGGAGGCCCTGGGGTGACTATTTAAGGGAAGTTGGTATTTTTCATGAAATTCTACTTTTAATTCATTTTCTTTTTTTTTTTTTTTTTTTGAGACAGGGTCTCACTTTGTGGTTCAGGCTGGCCCTGAGCTCAGCCTCAAACTCACATCACAACAATCCTCCTGCCTCTGCCTCCTGAGTGCTGGGATTACAGGCCTGAGCCACTATGCCTGGCACTGAGGTATGTGGTACTAGTTGGTGCTGGGCATGAGTCTCCATGCCCAGTATGTAATGTGGTTACTGGGGATCAAACCCAGGTCCTTGCGCTTGCAAGACAGGCGCCGGAACCACTGAGCTAAATCTCCAGCCCTTTAATTCATTTTCTTTAAAAATGGAAACTTTAAATATGTGGCATTCAAATATTAATTATTCTTTTTATCTAGTTTTGTTCTAAGACAATAGCTCTGAATGCTTACCACCTACAATTGAGTATGATACAAACCTTACTGCAGAAGGGGCCTCAAGCCACAGAATGGGATGGTAGGGAGAGTAAAATCTGGAGGACAGACTGAGACCCCAGGCAGTATACTAGTCCATTCATAAAACAGGGTTTCCAGAGTAATGCAGAGTAAGGTGGACCAAGGTCCATCCCAGACAGTGGCAGAGAACCTAGCCCTTGGTGTTAAGTGGTCCTGGTGCTGTCATGACTTTAGGAGTTTCTTAGAATTTTGTGACTTGGTTTCTCCATCTGTCTGATGGAGCTAAGAATAGAACCTAGTAGGGCTAACATGAGGACTAAACGATAGGGCAGAATCAAGCTCCATATACAGTCGTTACTGTTGGCAGATTACTCTATTAACAGTTGCAAACACCAGCAGGAGGAAATACTAGCTAAGCTTTGGCCGGAGGCTCAAAATTAAGGACCGTGAAATCCCTCCACAGCCCTGGCTCTGGCCCCAGTCCTTCACACTGCTCAACACTCCAGAAGGTCCCAACAAATCCTTGTCTTTCTTAATACACACAGAGGTCTCTCCCAAACCTTACTCACAATATGCACAGGAAAAATGGTATACTTGTTTTTCTTTAGTGGCACTGTTCACATTTCTTTTAAGCCTGCAGAGAAAAGTATTAATTAATTAACTAATTAATTAATTATTTTTTGAAACAGGGTCTCGCTTTGTGGTTCAGGCTGGCCCTGAGCTCAGCCTCAAACTCACCTCACAGCAATCCTTCTGCCTCTGCCTCCCGAGTTCTGGGATTACAGGCCTGAGCCACCACGCCCGGCACTGTAGTATGTGGTGCTGATTGCTGCTGGGTGTGAGTCTCCACACACAGTATTGTATGTGGTTACCAGGGGATGAACCCGGGTCCTTGTGCTTGCAAGACAGGCGCTGGAACCACTGAGCTAAATCCCCGGCCCTGAAAAAGGTATTAATTTAAATAAAAACCTGTCAAATTGGCTCATTTATTAATTGTTCTGGAAAAAAGCTTGGTATGAAGGGGCCTAAAATAATCTTTTCAAGACAAATAAATTTCTACCATGTATACTTTCCCTCTTATTCAAAAGGTCACCCAAATTTGGCTATCAATTTACAAATAAAAATAAAACTAGGGTATTATCTGTTTGTTGCCTTGCCTGGTTTGGATAGGGACACTGTTTTCTCTTGCCCAGCACTCTCTCACACTTCTGCTCCATCTGTTTTTATCTGTTTATAGGCTCTGAGCAGACCACACTTGCTCCTTTCTCTTCATATAATAAAATATATATGAAAATTAATATATATTATGTATTATAATATATACTATATATAATAGTCATGACAACACCAGGACCACTTAACACCAATGTATATAATATATTATATATAATATATTACTACTGCTGTAATAAAAATTTCTGATAATTTCTGGGAATCTTCTATTAAAATTCTTGAAAATAAAATAAAGCAACAGCTACAAGTCCCCCATCCCATCAACCTTACTGCGATGTTAGCAACCACTGTAGTGCCTGAGGGCTGAAGAGTACCGGAAGCACCATCTGAGTGGAAGTAGGTCCTTCTGGAGGCTGAAGTCAGCGTGGCCTGGAGAGGCTCAGCTTTGAGGGCTTCCGTACATCTGGGCAGGATGAGCTGGGGTGGGCTGAACAGCCAGGAGTGAGGGGCTCAGCCAGGCTGACCCCGAAACACAAGAAGCTAGCTTAAAAAATGCTTGTGGAAGGTAAGGGCAAAAGTAAATATTTAGTGAAACCACAAGTAAGAGATTCTACACTAAGACCTTGGGAGAATATGCTGTTTTTGGTATAGTGATGCACTTACAAGAATGTCAAAGAATAAGAGTGTGCATCATGATATAATATGAGGATGGCGTATTCAGTAATGACATGTTCACATTAGTAAAATTAGTGACTCTATTATTTTGGGTAATGCAACACATGTCCATTAAAGATGACATCCCCCAATGCCCCTGGTGAAGACTAACCAGCAAGGAGGAGCCAGAGGGGACCTTCTAGCCCTTGAGAGACTTCTATGGTCCCATTTCCACTGCCGTGTCCCTTCTAGGCTGAGGGACTGAACATGACTACCCTGAGGGCATTTCCCCTTAGAATATTATCTAGTTTCTGTACACACAGAAACATCAAGGCAGCTAGCTTTGCCAGAACGTGAGGAAATTGCTTGGGAAGCCAAAGCGTCTTACAACAGGAGCGCTGTGTTCTCTTTACACCTGGATGCTATTCCGTCCTCATCTTGGTGGGGGGAAGGCTTTTACACACAATTAGGTATTATACTCTGGATGGAGCAGTAACAGCGAGGAGAGGAGGCAGGGCAGAGAGTGTCCCAGACCAGAGAGGTAGTGCTGGCTGCAGGAACTGGGCCTCTCTCCCTAGGGAGCTGCTGTACCAGCCCTATCTTGGGAAACAGGACCTATGAGCTGCTCCACACCTCTGTGGAAGGACTTGCCCTTTCTGTGCTGCTGAGCCTGTCCCTTGTTTCTCTAGGTATCCTGAACAGGGACACGAAGTCCTCCGAAGAGTTCCTGCCTCTGGGAGCAGGCAGTCTCTCTTAAACACCTGACTCCCTGGGCTGAGCCTTTTGTTCCCCTCTGGTGGGTGACCACAGACCATTTCCAGCTCAGGGTGCAACGTCCACAGGTGGGGCTGCAGCCATGCAAAGAAATGCTCAAGTCCCAAGGAGATGGCAAATCCAGACCCAAAAATTTTCTCAAAATGAGGAGGGTAGATGGGTAAGCACTCCTCCAACATAAGCTGAGCTTGGGATGTCCTAGATAACAAAAAGCAGAGTGCATGACTTTTGGCAGAGCGCACACTCTCATATCTGCCACAAATGGGTTTCTGAGATTGCCGGGGTCTGGGCTGGGTACTGCTGCACTTGTATGGGATTCTTTTCAGAGAAGGTGTCCTGGGTCTCGGCAGCAGCCTCTGCCATACCTCTGCCATCCTCACCTGTGTGTCCCTTCCTGCATTCTACATTTCCATTCCTTTCAATCATTCTCTTGTAAGAATTTTATAGGGAAGCCAAAGATCTCATGGGGTAGCTAGGATTCTCACTCTGCAGGCCTTTCTGTACCATGTTCCTCAAGGGGCACCTGCTTACCATGACCCTTTGAAGTGCTCAGCCTCCCTCAGTCACAGGACCCTCCTTTATAAAAGAGAAACAACTGACACTTAAAACATTCTCCTTAAATTGTGCTCATTAAATTGCTCCATCCTGATAAAACACTGTATTTCAGACATCAATTCTGCTTTGAAGTACATCTACTGACTGTTTAAATGCACTAATCCAATTCCTATTTTATTCCAGGAAGTGGTGTCAGTGACCAAGAGGATGACAGCAGCTGAAGGTGACTTGTCACCCATTCAAATCTCACCTCAAGGGCACTACTGTTTACTGGTGACTACAAAGAACAATGTTTCAAGCTACTTGAATAAAAAAAGCCAAAGCCTTGCTTTCTTCTTTAAGGAGGATACTCAACGTACTACCTACTACACTGTCTGCCGAAGACCCTGCGAGGAGCAGCTCTGGCTGCGGACATCATGATAATACCCTAGTTTTAAAAACAGATAATACCCTAGTTTTATTTTTATTTGTAAATTGATAGCCAAATTTGGGTGACCTTTTGAATAAGAGGGAAAGTATACACGGTAGGAATTTATTCTTGAAAAGATTATTTTAGGCCCCTTCATACCAACCAATCATGTAACATCATGATTAGACCTCAGACAGAGAACACAGGGTCCATAAGCGCTTGAATCAGATCCACAGAGCTTCAGAGTTTCTGGGAGCAGAATCGCTGGACACAACCTAAAAGAACATGATTCCACGCTCCCTGGGACTGACCCAGAACTCTCTTGATGGGTTTTGAGTTCCGAGGGACTGAACGAAAAGCCATCACCAGTTACCTTCTCTCCACTCTTGTTTTAATAAACACAGCAGGACTCATTTTCCTGTTCTTCTCCACTCCCTCCCTCTCCTCGGGAGCTCGGCCCATTTGTTTTTCTTGGGCCTGCATCCCAGCATCCCTGTGCTCCGCCCTGCCATGGAATCCAGACAGCCGGCCATTGTCTCAGGCCCACATCCCTGACCCAGCAGAAGGCCACCTTCCCTGTCCTGGCTCCTCCCAAAGGCCAGCTTTCTGGATCCAAACACAGAACAGACAAGAACGCCGGTCTTGTCCCTGTGTAGTCCTGTGTCACTTCCAAGTCACTTTCATACACACCACCTGATTTTCCTCCTCACGACACCCTTGCAGGTCACGAGATAATATTTCCATTCCCAAGATGTGACAGCGAGGTTCCGAAAAGTTTAACCAACACCCCCCCCCCCCCACTTAGCTTTCTCAATTAGCAAAGTTAGGTTTGTAAACCGGATGTGACTTCGGGTTTCAAACTAATTGCTAACACACTTAAAATGACTGCATTTGGGAGATCTAAACATTAATGTACAAAAGCCACCATTCTTTTTCAGTCAGTGTCTTGTTATGTAGTCCAGGCTGGCCTTGAACTCACTATGTACCTTGGGTTAGCCAGGAATCCATGGCAAGCCTCCTGCCTCAGCCTCCTAAGTGCTGGAATTCTAGGAAGGTACCATCATGCCTAGCCCCATCTCATCTTTTGACTGGCAAGTTTAATGTGTGTTTGCTTTATGATGAAATCTAAGTCAAAGATGCAACTGTCTCTCATGTATCTCACTGACTATATTTACTAATACAACCAGTTTTTCCTGGTTGGTCTATATTCCATTATCACACTGTTGACCAGTGGGCTCACTTGTGTAGTCTGCTTTGGATTTGCAGTCATCTTGTAGTACCTGACTACACAGCATTTTGCTTAATTCATTCCGTAGAATGGGAGTAATACCCAAGAGGATTATGGTGATGGTTAAACAAAGCAATGAATAGAGAACCCTAAACCAGCAAATGTTTAATTAATGGAATTACATATTACTACTACTAATACATCTTCAATACATTCATTAAGTCAAACAGATTTTTGGTTTTTTCAACAAGTTTCTAAGAAAGTTCAAAGTAGCATTAGTTTGGAGAACTTGAATCATTACCCCGCTGGCCCTGCCGTGTCCTTGATTTCTCCCCTCAATCACCTGCTGCAGCCCACAGTCCAGCGGAGGAGACACACGCAGGCGGCTCCTGTGTGATGATCCCAAAGGCATGTGAGGGGAGCCCAGGACTGTGGAGGTGGCAGCCTGAAGCCAGGTCTGGGGAAGGAAAAGAGAGCCGGGAAAAGAGAGTCAGGGAAAGAGAGCTGAGGTTAGGTCATGAAGGATGGGGGCGTCTCCGTAAAGCCCAAGAGAAAAAGATGGCATTCTACAGGAGGCAGAGGCTACGCAAATGCAAGGAGGCACGAGAAGGACTCATCTGGGGAAGGACAAGAGCTGAGGCAGCAGCTAGACTCAGGACAGATGGAGGTGAGGTGGGCGGCCGGCAGGACCCCAGTCAGGGAGCTTCACGTGTCACAAAGTGTGGATTTTATCCTTTAGTGCCCCGCCGCAACCCCACCTGCACGGCAGAAGCACTGTGGGAACCACAGACCACTGCATATGGACGCTCAGACACAGCTCGAGATTCTGTGTCGTGTTTTGGGAGGTCCTGGTACTGGGATTTTTCAAAAAGCTGTGTAGATGATTCTAATGAACAACCTGGACAATGGAAAATCAGTGACAATACCATTTCTTTGAGAAAATATTAAACAGGAATGATTTGATAAGCTTGCCGATGGGTCCTTCTTGGGAGAGGTGCTGGGGAAGATGTCTGCAGAGGGTCCAGAAAGAACACAAGGAGAGGGCCGGGGATTTAGCTCAGTGGTTCCGGTGCCTGTCTTGCAAGCGCAAGGACCCGGGTTTGATCCCCAGTAACCACATAACAATACTGGGCGTGGAGACTCACCCCAGCAGCAACCAGTACCACATACCACAGTGCCGGGCGTGGTGGCTCACGCCTGTAATCCCAGCACTCGGGAGGCAGAGGCAGGAGGATTGCTGTGATGTGAGTTGGAGGCTGAGCTCAGGGCCAGCCTGAACCACAAACCGAGACCTTGTCTCAAAAAAACCAAAAAAAACCCCCCAAAACAAAACAAAACCTTAAAAAAAAAAAAAAAAAAAAGAACACAAGGAGAAGTGGGGTAAGAAGAGAAAGCGCTATCTGAGGGAAGAATCTAACTGGAAATTAGGAAAGAGTGGCCAGTGAGCTGGTTCTGTCTCCTAGACAGGCCTTTAACAGGGAGGGGACGCAAGTCAAAGACCTTGTGTGTGAGGAGGGTAAAAAAGGCCACGCTCCTTGGAGGACCCCGGGCAGAACAGGCAGCTGTTTTATCTACAGACACCCCACACGACTCTGCTGCTTAATGGGTGCTACACACGCTGTGCACTAACAGAGCAGCAAGTGCAAACAGCAGCATAGACTTGCCAGGGAAAAGCAAACTGCATGTTCCAGGACCAAGCATGGAGGGTGAGGAACGGGGTGGACACATCAGAATCAGGTGGAGACTCTCAGGAACAGGTGCACGTGTTTTATGTCACCCCAGACGACCTGAATCAGAATACTCAGGAGCAAGGCCCCAGAGTTTGACTCGATTCTTTTCTCTTCCTTTTTTTCCATCCTCCTTCCTCTTTCCTTCCTTCCTTCCTTGATACTAAGGATTGAACCCAGGGCTTGTGTGTGTTAGGTAAGTATTCCATCCCTGAGCACTACCCCCTGACCATTTAAAAATTTTCTTTGGAGACAAGACTTTACTAAATTGCCAACTGGCCTCAAACTTGTAATCTTCTGGCCTCTGCCTCCCTAGGAGCAGCATTACATGTCTACACCACCAGTGACAGAAGCCGAGTTCACCAGAATCTGACTTTTAACAAGCTCCTGGTGTTTCCGGACCACAGCTAGGTTTGGTTGAACATCTCCAATGGAAGCTTCTATAAATTACCACAAACTTTGTGATGTTAGACAATAATTTATCCTTTCATAATACTAGAGGCTGGAAGTCCAAACTCAAGGTGTTGGGAGGGCCACGTTTCCTTTGGGGACTCTCTCTCTCAAAGACTCTCTCTTTGCTTCTGGCTTTTGCTTGTTCTAATTTTTCTTTGGTTTATACCTATGTAATTCTAACCTTGCCTTTGTTTTCACACAGTCTTCTGTGCTTTATGTGTCCCCCCCCATCTGGCATCCCGTAGGATTAAATCTACGACTTTCACACAGTGCTGTGTCCCCAGTTCTTTCATACACGTATATTTAACTTTGAGTCAGGGTCTTGCTAATTTGCTGAGGCTGTGCTCAAATTTTCGATCCTTCTGCCTCAGCTTCCCGGAGTGCTGGAATTACAGTGTGTGCAGTAAGACTCAGTCTGTGAATTTCTTTTTTTTTTTTTTTTAGGTTTTTTGAGACAGGGTCTCGCTTTGTGGTTCAGGCTGGCCCTGAGCTCAGCCTCCAACTCACATCACAGCAATCCTCCTGCCTCTGCCTCCCGAGTGCTGGGATTACAGGCGTGAGCCACCAAGCCCGACACTGTGATATGTGGTACTGCTTGTTGCTGGGTGTGGGTCTCCACACCCAGTATTGTTATGTGGTTACCGGGGAATCAAACCCAGGTCCTTGCGCTTGCAAGACAGGGGCCGGAACCACTGAGCTAACTCCCCGGCCCAGTCTGTGAATTTCTTAAAAGGACATCTGTCACTGGACTTGAGGCTGCCTGATAATCCAGGATGACCGCATCACAAGCTCCTCACTTATATCTGCAGACTCTTTTTCCTATTACGATCATACTCATGAGTTCCAGGCTCTAGGCTGTGTCTTCTCTGGGGAGGGGCTCTGTTTGGCTTGTTACAGACATCACGACAATAACAGATGTAATGGAGGAACAAGAACTCCAAGCTCTTCCTCAACAAGGGCAGGGAGGGAAGAAAAGAGGGAGCAAGAGAAAGGAGGAGGGACCCTCTTCTGTTCACTTGAAGATTTCAGGGAGTCTCAAGGATGGTTTTCAAGGGAGACCTCAGATCACTAAATGCTTTCAGGAAAAAAGCACCTGAAAAGTACTACACAGAATGTAAAGACAAACCTCCAGATCAACAAAACCCCAAATAGACTACGTTACCTTTAAAACATAGACAGGAATCTTGAAGGGCTGAAAAGACTGCTCGTTTTCTAAATTGGATTAATTTGATATGAAGCTAGGATTTCCTAGGATACTGTGGACCTTTTGTCCTCATAGCCTGTAGTTTGTAGTCCAGACAACAGGTCAGCATGGAAGAATGGGATTATTTCTGTCTTTCAAAACGCTTCCTTAGGAGCAGGCCATATGGTTGGTCCCTAACACAGGAAATTCTGATACATCTCCAATGTCATGGGTCCCACGAGGGTCACATACATCCTCACCAGTATGGGTCACTGTGGGAGGCCAGGGGAGAACTGTGGCCTACTTGGCTCCTTTGTGAGCACGAAGGAGAAAGGTTCCACTCAGGGGTGACTGCATACTGCGGGTTGCCTGTCATTCACATGCCCCCACAAGGGGTGCCTGGTGGGGAAAGCTTAGAGGAATGTATGTGCTAGCTCTCCGCGGTGAGCCTGGGGCTGGGACCTGAGACCTGCTGCAAGGGTCGGGCCAGGTAGGTTGGCTACAGATCACCCCCTCATTTTTACACCCATACATGTTCCCCCATTAAGGTTCTACATTATAATGATTTTTTGTCACACTTGACACAGAATGGTTTCCTCTCTCCTAAAGGCAGGAATTTTCCTTCTTTGTAACCCAGTCCTTCAGAACCAGATGCTGATAGGCTCAAAGTCACCCCATCATATATTTCTACAGCAGAACTCAAAATCCACAACCCCCAGTCCACATCTCTTAGGTCTATCCCCAAATGCCTCCTGGCCAGCAAGTGAGCAATCTCATGAGTGCCCATTTGTGTACGTCTGTCCCTATGCTTCTGGACATCTAGAGCAGTGCGCTGCACAGGGCAACATGTGTGAATCCAGGGTGCTAGGAAGGTGCATTCCTGGACACAGAGGTCCGCGGTAACACTTGACGCTTACCATCTAAAATAGTCTTCCATGTTACATCCATGCTGCCAGTCTGAGGACCATGCTTTGGGTAGCACGGTCTGGTGGCTTTTCACTGGTCAATTTACAGGGAAACAAAGTCCTAGAAAGACTTCACCTCCCCGCTCCCCCTGGAGGCCATCCCATAAGGCAGAAGCCTTACAACCTCATTTATAATGGCAGAAACTTGTTTCTATTTATTTTCAGGATACCAAGAAAAGTCTAACTCTTACAACAAAAGTGGATAAAGCAAACAGGACAGAGTCTACCAAAAGGTGTGGTATGGGGAGCTGGCTGAGGCCCACCCATGGAAGTGGCCTCAATGGAGTTTAAAGAAACCAAGTTCCCTTGTCTCTGGCGCAATGATCACAGTTATAATGCAGACGAAGATGCCAATGATAACAAAAGCTAACATTTACCAAGCATTTTCTAGCCGTCAAGCTTTGCGCTAAGTCCTTTACAGACATTATGACTCACTTGCACCAAGAGGGAAATGGGAGTGGTTAAGAGATGTTTAACAAAAGGGGAAGGTATTGTAAATTCAAGGGAATGCAGAAGGTCAATGAAATGTCAGCGGAGAGGGAGAGGGCAGTTCTCACAGGGCTCTGGTCTGGGACTGCTGTTTGCTATTTCCGAACCATCGTGGGACCGAGTGGATCAGCATCACAGAGGTGGTCCATCAGGATACGCCCACTGTCACCCATCACCTGATGCCATCCAGGTCAGCCTGGGGGGGGGGGGGGGGGGGGGGGGGGGGGGTTGGGGGTGGTGGTGGTTCCATTTGGCTGCCTTGGGAGTGACATGCTCAGATGGGGCGCTTCCTTTGATGGGTTCTTCCTGTTTATTCTAGGACCAGTAAATCAAACACGCTCCATCTGACACCTCTCTGGATGTATTGCACATACAGGTTGTGCTTTGCACCTGACCCTACTGATACAATCACTGTGCTCACTTGAGACAGAAATGATCTACGTCCTCAGTGTCTGATTAACGTGCTATGACATGAAGGTTCAACAGCCATTAGTCTTCCTTGCGGCTGACCCTCAAACAGCATCAAGCCCAACGCTTTCCAAGCAAAAGCTGCAGGATGCCACAGTGGGAATCCTGACAAGTGGATGAGTCCAGTGGTGTTACAGCCTACATTCAATGCAGCCCGCATTCACTAGTTTCTGACAGTATTTTACAAATTCCAAGCCATCCAGTTTGTTCCAGTCTAACTTTTCATCTTCTGAGCTCTATCCCACAGTTAATGTCCATGTTAATTTCCCGTTCCTCTAAGTTTTAGATCCTAATATATAAAATATAAAAATTGTTTTACCTCTAAAATTTCAATCTCTGGACAGTGATTCACTGTTCTAAAATGTAGATGATGAGGTGTCGGTACTCAAGCTCTCAAAACCACCCAAGTTCTCCATCTCTATGAAGGACAGGTGGTGAGAAGTCTTAATATGCAAAGTGTGGGGGGGGATATACAATTTCGCTGGATCCCTCCAGAATGTTCACTCCTGTTAGGAAAGGTTCGCTATGCTGAAATTCTGACAGGCAGAGGAGACAGTAAACTCTTCCTTTTGTTCCAGTCACTTTAAAAACGGGCTCTGCTCAAGCTTTGAAAAGGTGATATCCTATTCAGTACTTTATGAAATCTGATTTATCATCACCCAGCCTTCCCTCTTCGAGTCCCAACTCAGGTGGGGTGGGCATGCCCATAATCCCAGCACTTGGTAGGCTGAGGATCACCTTGAGTTTGAGGCCAGCCTGTGCTACACAACAAATTCAAGCCTAAAACATATACTGAGATCCTGTCTCAAAAAACAAACAAAAGAGGGCCGGGGAGTTAGCTCAGTGGTTCCGGCGCCTGTCTCGCAAGCGCAAGGACCCGGGTTCGATTCCCCGGTAACCACATAACAATACTGGGTGTGGAGACTCACGCCCAGCAGCAACCAGTACCACACACCACAGTGCCGGGCGTGGTGGCTCACGCCTGTAATCCCAGCACTCGGGAGGCAGAGGCAGGAGGACTGTGATGTGAGTTTGAGGCTGAGCTGAGGGCCAGCCTGAACCACAAAGTGAGACCCTGTCTCCAAAAACGTAAAAAAAAAAACAAAAGCAAACAAACAAACAAAAGAGAATCCCATAATCAACATTACCAAGTGTTAATGGTGAAGCAATAATTGCACTAGCCTTTATTGGTAGCTCCTTACTGGGTCACAGTATTCTGAGTTGACATTACCATGCTCCAACCTTGTGTCGTGTAAATATAAAAAAGCCAAAAAGAAAAAACAAAAAAACCCATCATAGGAATAGAGCCTGGACTACTGACTATCAGAGTTTTAAAACAATTTGGTCAGGTTGATAGAGCATATTCATTAACGTACACATATTCACGGAATCTCCATAGCTGCTCCATGAAAAAAAATGGTTTCTAATTCCAGCTAGCAAATTTCTGCTTCAGAGGCCTCAGGGGGATAGGAGGTTGACCACTTTAGCCTGAAGAACACAGTGTCTCTCCCACAGGAATACCCTGGAGGAAGGCGGCTGGTGGTATTGCCTGCGGCACTCTCACCTCCTCCTCTTCCCTTAGACAGCTTCATTGCATGACTTCCCACCTCGTTTCGGATCAAAATGCCAGTGTACAGAGACCATGGATGTGGCCTGCGCTCCTGGATGTTTACTTAACCAGGATGTTGACATAGCCAGGTACACACTCTCAGCGCATACACACGTCCTTCTCCCCCATTTCCCACAAGCCGTCCTCTGCATTTCCAGTTTGAAGCCACCGCGGGCAGTGCCCAATCCTTGGAGCGAGGCCAGGAATGGCGGCACAGGCCTGTGAGGTGGCCCGGAATTGCAAAAACCACCTCTGCCCTGGGTTCAGGAGACAGCGCTTGGCAGAGGTGTCCAACTAGCCAACTGCGAGCTGTGAGGTAGAGGGGAGGGTACAGGGTAACCGGCCTGGTTATCGATAGATGCGCGGCGGTTTAGGTAGGAGAAACAGAGGGGGGGGAATGAGAATCCGGTTCGTTTTTGTCAACTTCGCCCCAAATTAACTGAATGAAGCAGAACCAGGTTTCTGTATCTCGAGTTCCCGCTCACTAGTTTTAGAGTGGACTGAGGTGAGCTGTCTCTACGGAACAAAGCAAAGCTCCTCAAACAAACCTCAACTCAACTGCAGAGAAAAACCCACGATATGCTGTTTAGAAAAATTAAGCTTTAAATGTATTCATTAAAAAAAAAAAAAATCTAAAGAACTAGGCCGTGCTGTGACAGCTCGAGTTTCTGCTTTCATTTTAGAGAACAGCCACTCAGGGGCTGCACGGGGCGGAGCTTCACCGGCCTCGCTCACAGAAAATGGCCACCACCAGGACCTGAGCCAGCAGCTGGCCAGGAGGCCAGGCCAGGCTCGCAGGGCCTCCCTGCACACCACAGGGCTGTCCTCTGCAGCCAGACCACAGGGCCGTCCTCTGCAGCCACGCAGCGACCTAAAGCATGCCTCCCAACACTGTGTCTCTCTGCTAAATACCCTAGAAGTAGTCAGCACAATTTTTACTCTCCCCCACTCCCAGCAAAGGAAATTTGTGGGGGGAAAATAGGTCGCTTTTTAATGTCTAGTAGTTGCTGGGATTGGAGTAAGACTCCTATTTAAACTTCAAAAGGAAAAGAAAAGACCTTGACAGTATTTCCCAAAATAGAACGGCAAATCTTATCAGAAATTCGTTATAAATAGAAAAAAAAATCTTAAAATAGAACACTGAAATTCGGCAAAGTCCTTAATTGTCTTCCCGAAAATGTCAAAAACACAAACATTGCGAAATTAAGAATACAACAAAACAGGGTAAGATACTCACTTAGAAACGTATTTCCGTTTAAGAAAAAAATGGCTCCAGGTAATTCACAGTTTTTGTGTAAAAGAAGGCAACTTTTGGTGTGCAGAAGCTTAAAAAACACTCCAGAATTGCTAGGCCTTCACAAGAAAAAATGTAAAGGTCAAGGTTTTGCTTTATTTTAACCCTAGGTAGTATGACAGCACTCAGGGTCAGCCAGGTCCCGAAGGGTCCTGTACCCTTGGGCTTTATTTCCAAGTCATCAGAGCCTCTGGGGTCTATCCTAGAGCCTCGGCTTTCTTGAAGCCTTCCCGTCCCCTATCATTAATGCAAAGGTGGTCTCGAATTAATCCAAGGGAAGCACAGATGTGGCCTGGCAATCAGGGCCAGGAGTGCAGGGTCATGTCACCATCTAGGACAGCTGAAAAGAAACCTCCACTCACATAGAAACGCACGGAAGCTCGGGCAGATTGATTCTGAACGTGCATCTTCTCTCTCTGAATAATGAATTCAGCTTTGTTTTTACAAAATCGGTGCTCTTATTATCTAAGTGTAATGAACTCTATAAGCCGTCAGAAACTGTTCTAACACATGGATAGCAAAAAATACACACTGGGATGACAGCACATGTGGTAGCCAGCAAAATGCAGGGTGTGTATGCTGGGCTTTCTCTTCATACTCTCTGAGAAAATGTTTAGTTCCTCTCTAAATTGAATTATAGCATAGGTTAGTCATTTTATAGAGGAAAAATGCTTATTTTGGTCACGCATGTGATAGACAAGTTCTAATTCACTGAACTGTACCCTAAACCCATGGAAAAATGCTTTCAAAAAAATGGGAACAGATCTCTACTTCTTTCAGTTTAAAAGAAACTTCCTTGATTACTTTCATTGGGAAGAATCTATATGCTTTAGCCAGACCAGCAGTTCTTCATTCTGGAAGCCAGCAAGTATCTCCCACAAAACACTCCTCTGAGCCTTTAGATTTTGCTGCTGGCTGCCCTCCTCTGCCCACCAACACTTTGTCTGTGTCAGGCTGATTGAGCAAGAGACAATGGGTTCTGTTCCCACTTGAATATTCCAAGTAAGTCCTGTGACCTTTCTGTTGGGCTATTTTATTTCCAAAGTTCTTTTTAGCCATAAATTTCAAACCATGATTCCCTTCAATATTCTCCCATTCTGTCATCATTTGTGTGACTCCTAGCCAGTCCCAATCTTTTTGTAAGATTCACCTCCTTCGAAGCAGAGATCTTCTACCTTTTAATTTAAAGCATATAGGATAAAGATAGAAGCCAGAGGCTGGCTAGTATTAGTGGATCTGAGAGAACAGGTGGAAGGAGCTGTGAAATTTGGACCCCTGGAAAACCACAGACCAGATCCCTGGCCCCCTTTCTTCCTGTTTTTCCCAGTGCCACTACTTTTTTTGCTGAAAAAGAAATGAAATTTTTGCACCTTAGAGGAAGAAGGAAACTGAGCCATCATGGAGCCAAATCTCTTGTTATAGGTGAGGAAACCAAATCAGCTAAGTCACAATTTTCTTTCCCAAGGTTGCACATTAAAAAAAAAAAAAAAGGCTTTTTACCTATTCCAACCCATCTCTGCGGTGCTCTGGGCTTCGCCCTAGTCTCCTGTGAGCTCCTCAGGCCTTAGAGGGGAAGCAGCAAGCATGTGCCGAGCATCTTTAAGCAATCCCCTAAGGAGCTGTTTTACACTTTCAGCTGGTATGTGTAGTGAGTCTGGGACCATTTAGTTCAGCACAGCAACTTGACAGCTAAGGCACCAATTCATTCATCTTATCAGCACAGAAATCCACAGGTGTTTCTGCTTCAAAAGAAAAGCTTAAAGCAGCCCAGTGCTACCAGATAAGAACAGGTACAGACAGGGAACCCCTCTGGCTGGGGCCTTGGGCCTGGTTCTCCACACACAGTAAATATTTGTCAACAAGTTAAAGACCACACTTTATCTCTGTGTCATTTGCATCTTGTGAGAAATTCTGTGGTTACAATATCAGTAGGAATGAGGGTCTCTAAGTCCCTGAGTAAATGAGGAACAAATACCTATTTTGTACTCTCTCCATATGGCTGGGTGACCAGCTAGGGTGTGCAGAGGAGGCCAGCTTTGGGAGGCCAGACTCCAAACGCTCACCTCTACCACGCTGGCTGCACCTGTGAGGCCTCTCTTTTCGGCCAGGCAGTCTGAGGTTCTAATAAAGGGATGCAGATGACGCAGTTCAGGAGTATCAGCTCCATCCTCTTCCTTAAGGTTTATGGTACAGACAGGGTAACCTGGTACCTACTTCCTAAGAAAAGTTCGGCGTCTCTGGCATCCTCTAAAAGATGCAGACCAGCAACAAGATGCTAATGCACTTTAATGTGACTCACTGTATTTTTTCCCCAGCAATGGGGATTGAACCCTAGGCCTTTGCACTGAGTTACATTCTTAGCCCTTTTTATTTTTTACTTTGAGACAGAATCTCATTAAGTCACCACACTGCCTGGGCTCAAACTTATGATCCTTTTGTCTCAGCCTCCCTGAGTGCTGGAATTATAGGTGTTATAATTTAATTATTTCATTATGGTAAACATAATTCAATAATATAAACCAGATATTTTATGTTCTCCACACCTAGCTTACACATTAAACATATATATGTGTCTAAATATTTTGTTGTGAATAAGTAGAAAGCTAGGACTAGTAAAAAAAAAAAAGGACAAATTATTTTTCCTATAAAATGAGGTTGGGACAGGTAACAACAACAATGAACTGTAACATAATAATTATGCCACTGTAAAATGCAGAGAATGAAGGAAATAATGTAATGACCTATTTATTCAGCAGAAGACAGAATCAGATATATAGTATTATAGTACTATAGTACTATAATATAGTACTATAAATATAGTATTGTTGTCTTTAAATATACTGTATTATTGCTACCAAGTACAATGAACTAATTCTGCAAACTCTGGGCAGAGGGGTAGGGTGTCACCACTTACTATTCACTCTACACCAGAGAAGTTAGTCTGGGGGCTGTGATGTCCCTGCTGCTGTGGTTACACTGCAGACAGCAAGGGGGGTGGGCACAGTGTTACCATCACCATTGCCTGCTTGAGATCTGTTTGCTTTTAATCTGACTGCAAATAAAAGTCACAAACATAAATGATTCAAATATAAAACTGCTGGGTACAGACATGTTTCTAATCAAAACAGGATATTCAATCAACATATCAGGTCTCAGGTTTATCCCCTTCTCTGCTTCCCAGAAAATGCCATTTATTCATTTTCATCATCAGCTATAGCCATAGTCATTGAAAATGCAGATTCCCTGGTCTCACCCCAAAGACGGGGTTTGGAAATCTATATTTTAATAGGTCTCTCAGCTGGATTTCTATGCATATTAAGTTGCTGGTACTTGAAATAACAGGATAGCACAGCTATAATTGGAAGGATGTACTTTCCATGATAAGATTAACTATAAAAATGAGTTATAAAGATAAGGCTTTGTGTGTAGATTCAGAGTACCTATAAATTTACATCTAAACCAGGCTGTGAAGGGAAGAGAATCAGTATTTATAAATTGCCTACAACGAATCACTATAGTTCCTCACCAAATGATTTATTACTCAATCATCAAAATAAATATGAATGAGTTACGGTGGGAAAAGTCAGAACTTAAGAGCAACTTCTATAATCACAGGCCTACTAGAAAAGGCCCAGCCAGTTAGGGAACCAGATTTATCCCACCCCAGTCTCCTCATTCCATGGTACCAACCTCAGTAAGGACAGACATATCCCACAATAGCCATATGGAAAAAGGGTATTTTCATGGACTTTGTACACCACAGAAACATACTGGTTTTTGTTGCTGTTTGTGGAACTGGGTATTTAACCAGGGCCTTTGCACTGAGCTATATTCCCAGCCCTTTCAAAATTTTAAATTTTGAGACAGCGTCTGTAAGTCACTCAGTTGCTAAAATTGGGTTCCAGTTTTACAATCCTTTTGCCTCAGTCTCCCAAAGTATTGGGATCACAGACAGGCATGCACCACCATGCCCTTCGAGAAATGTTTTCAAAACATTCATTCTTTCAAGGGATGTTCTTTGGTCTGTCTGCTGACAGTGGAATACAGTGTATGACTACTGTCAAAACCAAATTTAGGGGCCAGGGATTTAGCTCAGTGGTTCGGGCGCCTGCCTTACAAGTGCAAGGGCCCGGGTTCGATCCCTGGTAACAACATACAATAATGCTGGGTGTGGAGACTTACGCCCGCCAGCAATCAGAACCACACACCATAGTGCCAGCTGTGGTGGCTCACGCCTGTGATCCCAGCACTCGAGAGGCAGAGGCAGGAGGATTGCTATGAGTTCAAGGCCGAGCTCAGGGCCAGCCTGAAGTACAAAAGGGAGACTCTGTCTCAAAAAACCCCTGAACCCCCCAACAAAACCAACCACATTTAGAAGCTGGAATTTCAGTAATCAAAAGTATTTTGGGGCATGTGAAGATCAAATTGAACAGTGATTTTTGCTTATAAATCTTATAAATCAAACAAAATATTCACTGTATTTAACTGCTTTACTTTTGAATATTCAAAGTCCTCTAGTTTGTAGCAACCTACAAATTCACACGAATAAAACTACTTCATATCTATTTTGCATGTCATTATTATCTTACAAAGGAAAACAAGAGATGTACAATCTAGCACACTGGTAGTGAACCTATGGCACCCATGTCACAGCCGGCAGGCTGTTACCACTCAAGGTTTTAAAAGGTTCCCCAACACGGATCTAGCACTTTTCAATGCAAGGATCCCCCCCTACACACACACAGGGCCTATGGGGCCCGTGGGCTCTGGGCTCAGGTTCCTCTGGGGTTCATCCCTGCCTTTCTGTCAGATTTCTCTCTGCTTCCATAGATGCTTCTTTCTTTTCTCAAGAAGCTCCACTTTTAATCTTTTTCTCCCTATATCCTCTCCTAGAAAAGCACTCTCCTATCTCTTAACTTTTTCTTCTATACCAATGACTTCCAAACTAGCCCTGGTTCTCCTGGGGAGGCCAAAGCCCATCTGTCTAGGAGACAACAAAAAGCAACACATCACATCCAGCCCCCACCCTCAAGTTACCCCATAACACTCAGGCGCTGAAAAGCTCTGTGTCAGCATCGGCTGCTCCTCCTCCACACAGACATCTGATTCGGTCAGTTTTTCCCCTGGCTCTGTCTTTCCGTTTTGTTACCCATTATCCCAAATGGCTTATCATTTGCTCTGGGTCTTTCCTGCCACCCTCTTTTTCTTGGGGGATATTTAGTAGCCTTCTAACTGGTCTCCCTGCCTTTCTTCCCAAGTTCCCCAAACTACTTTGCAGGAGAGCGTGTTCCTTAGGCGCAAGGCACAACACTCCCCTCCTCAAACAGCATTAACCTCCTGGTCAGTAACATTCACATTTCCTAGCTGGCACTCAAAACCATTCCTGTTCAGCACTGAATGTTCTCTCGTTTTAGCCCATCCTCCCCACCCCTGCCTGTATACCTCAATTCTAACTCAACTGGACTCAATTTTCTGTGAATCTTACTTTCTGAGAATATATCTCAGTCTTTCTCAGTCTCCTTCGATTTCAAATGTTTCTTCAAATTATCAAAATACCATATTTTTGCATTTATCGCACAGTTCTGAATTTTTTTTTAACCATATAACAGGGTCTAAGAAGGAATGTATCAGATATCAGATTTTTTTACCCGTGGATCTCCTTTTGCACTAGCACCATTTCACACTTATGGTAGGTACTGCATAAATGTGTGCTAGTTAGCATTTATAGAATGCCCTTAAGTTTATAAAGCATGTTCACATTCAACTTCTCATTTGCTTTACTTGGGGTTTAACTTACTACAATCTGATTTCTGTTGTTTAATGTAATTCTTGGAGCTCTCTCTAACCTCCTATCTTATAAATCAAACAAAATATTTACTGTATTTAATTGCTTTACTTTTGAACACCCAAAGTCCTCTGGCCTACAAAAGTAAAAGAGGAGAACACTGTAAATTAAAGAAATCCCCTTGCCAAACTGTTTTTTCCTCTACTTATGGATATGAAAATAAAAAGATCTCCACCAGCCAGTGACAGCAATGAAAAAATAATTAAGAGAAAGAAGTGAGAAAATCCTAACAATTTTAAGATTTAACAAAATTATGTGTAAAGCTAAATGTCAATCTCTGACATCCTTGGAGCTAATATTCTGGCATATTAGTAAAAAATCACTAACAAGTGAACAAATCATCCTTTAAGAGACTGGATGTGACTAATATTGTAATTATAAAAACATAATACTCTGTTTAAATACCCAAGTGCTTTGTAGGAGCTCAATAAACATTTGCTAAGTGAAAAAATAAATGAATTCAAAGAAAGCATTACTACTGTTTATAAATTTAAAGTAGAAGTTTAATAAATGGACAAAGTATACATTACAGTGGAATAAAATGAAAAATTCAAATAAGAGGCAAGAACTTTGATATGCCCATTTCTCAAGCCTGTTCCTGTGACAGATGCCACACTATGACTCCACAATGATGCCTGGAGGACCAGGCAGAGGACAGGATGTAACAGCAGGCCTGGCCCAGGCCAGACCAGACCTCTCTGGAGGTTAGCTTGCTAGTCCCCCCAGGGCAGGCACTCTGCTTTGAACTTTGTGGTCCTAGCATAGTTTTTGAAATAGGATGAATTCCATAAATGTAGTAAAACACACAAATCCATTTACAACCTGCTTTCATTTTCACAAGTCAGTCCTTTAACACCTATTCTTCCTTACCTCTTCGGAGTGTCGTAGGGGAGTAAATAAAAATACTGCCCCAAAACCTTTGGCACACTGGCTGGCAAACAAACATACACAGGTGCTTGAAAAACGATAGTTGTTATTGTCACCATCTAGGAAGAGATTATTGTGCTGGCTGTCATATTTATCTCTGAGATCCTCAAGTGTCTCAGGGTGGTTTTAGGCGTGTGGCAGGGTTTGTCTCCCAGCAAGTGGGGCGGCGGTCTGCATGACTAAGTAACAGAGACCGGGTTTCCGTCCTGTCTGGAGGAGTCATTTAAAATCTCTGGGCCTCAGTCAGCACAGCAAAGCCATGGAGCTCGGAAGCGGTACATAAAAGCTCTCATGACCACCGCCTGCAGAACTAGAATGAGAAACCAGTTGTCCTGAAGCCCTGCTCCCCTGTACCCCAGTTCCCTTTCACACAGGGGCCGCACACATCATGTCTCCCCAGTAAACAGATCACTTGAGAGTCATGGAAACTCTGTAATCCCCAAACCTGGTGGAGCACACTCATGAGTCACGGAGCCTTTGGGAGTCGCACGGTCCCTCAGAAACAACCATTTCCTATTTCCCGTAGACTAAAGAGAGACGAAGGGGGAACATTTAAGTACCTCAGTTAGAACAGACCAGCCTTAACCAAGTTAGTTTCCTGTGCTTTGGAAGAAGTCACTTGGAAATCCTTGGTTCGAAGTTGTCCATCTCCTCCACGTCAAGATCTGAAAAAAGAAAAAGTGCAGTGTCTCATGACTAGCAGGTAGGATAGGATTTTTCAGCAACAACAATAATGCAATTAGAACAGGCTGAACACCTACTGAAAGTCAAGGCTGCACAGAATGACTGACATAGCTGGCCTTGGGAAATCGTCCCAATATCTCTCAGGGACTCGGGTTCAATGACTGCAAAGCCTGGACTACTAACCAGTAAGTCAGGGTTGTACAAGATTTTTTTGGTTAGTAAACTATTATTTTGACACATTACATTATATTAACTAAAAACCAAAAGTTTCATTAAACAATTCTTACCCTTACTATATGCAACGCATGCTATTCTTCATTATATTCTTTTGTACTGTTATATATTCTAAATGTTTTTTTAAAAATTTTCCCCTAAACCAGTTGTGGAGGCGCATGCATGTAATCCCAGCACTCCCAGAGGCTGAGTTATGAAGCTCGAAGATTTAAGTTTCGGCTCGGCAAATTAGTTTCCGTCTCACTAATATATAAATAAGTTTTAAAAATACAGTAAATTCCAGTAATAACCTACCTACTACTATTAGAAGATTCCATAGTCTTCTAATGGGTCCTCAAACTTGGAAAAATACTGCACTTATAAGTTTCTCTGAAACCATGACCCCTCCATTTTTTTTCGGCCATGAGAATTTGAGTATCCCAATTAGAAGTCTTTAACCTTTAAAATATGTATAAGGTAACATACCATCTATTATCTATAATGAATCCTTAGAAGGGATATTGAATTAGGGCCAAAGTCCAGAATGGAATTAGGCACTTACCTATAGCCGAACGAGAGTTATAAAGAGGAACCGTGGACAGACTAAACTCTCAGGTGATTTACTAGATACACTGCGAAGAAGTGTGTAAGAGCGGGCGGTTGTGTTGTACCAACAGAGCGGACCTAACTACCGCAGGAGAGGCTGGCTGAGATTGCAAACCCCTGGGGGCAGGGCCCTGCCTTTGCACGTCCCGCTCCATTCCAGAGACTTCGTGTTGCACCAGGAAACCATCAAGTTCCGGTAGGGTCAGGGCCGGGGTCGGTTCCCGAGGCGGGCGAGGGGAGGTGCGCTGATCCGCGCGGCTCCGGAGCCTGCTGGACCCGCGCCTGCCTCGACCCCGGCCCTGCCCTTCGGCACAGCCGCGCAGCCGCCCCGCGCCACGGCGCCGCCGGCCTGACTGCAGCGGGACCCCACGCTCGGTCCGGGCCGGGGCCGGGGCCGGCACCTGCAGCTGCAGACGCCCCTCCGTGCGGGAGCTGGGCCGCCCGGCGTCGGCGGGGCGCACCGTCCCGCGCGCGTCTTCCCCTCGCCGGACTCCAGGCTCGCTCAGAGCTTGAGGCACAGGCCGCAGGCCGCGCCCGGCCCCACACACCACCGCCCAAGGGCACTTACGGGGCTCGGCTCCTCCACCGCCGGCGCGCTTCCCCCGGGGGTCCATGGCGCTTCCGGACCCGCGAGCCCGGCCGCGGCGACGCACAGCACCGCCCAGAAAATGGACGCCGGCGGCTCGGCTCCCGCGGCCCGGCCCACCCCCGGCGCGGGGCACAGGACGCAGCTGTCCGGGAAGAGGTCGGCCAGACGCTCAGCCCCGCGCGCTGGAGCCGGGAGGGGGGGTCCGCCACGCGGAGCACCGGGCCTCGGGAGGCGGCGGCCATGCCCACAGGGCGACCGGGCGGCCCGGCGAGCCATCCGGGGGCCCCGCGAGCACCCGGGGGCAGTGGCCTCAGCCTCCTCGGGTGCACAATCCGGTCAGGGCATTGTGGCCGCAGAGCCCAGCGACTCCAGGGCCGGGCCGAGTGACACCGGATCCAGATTCTGTACACTTGAGAGAGGCAGGATTCAGAGAAAGTCCTGCGCAGTTTTAAACGCATTAAATTCTCAGGAATAAAGTGTCACCTGTGTCATTTCCAGGCGATGAGGAGAGGCCTAGATTGATTTTCCCATCGAGGTATAATAAGAATTGCTTCATGCTAAAGAGCCAGTCCTCTCCCTTAAGTGAAGGCCCTTGTCTGCCTGCGGAGCTCCTTCCGCCATCCGGGGGTTGCGCCCTGAAAAGTACTTACGGAGGGCCCGTTGCAAACTCTTGTTCCCTCAGCAGCCTAATGTCCTTCTGCGCAGGTGTTTGTTTATTGTTTTAATAGTAGAGAGCCTTATTTTGAAATATTCTTTAGAAAAGATTCATTTCAGGCTCCGTCCTAAAAGGATTTAAAAGGCTATTCTTTGCATGACAGGCGGCCTGCTTTCCGCCTGGAACATAGCGTGTGCAATTATGCATACCAGTTCCTGAGTTTTAAAAAATGTGATCATTTTGATGAGCTGAGTAGATTCCAATGTTAAATGCAAAGCCATTTAAACATTTTAAATGACGAAGAGTATATTGATTCCAAGACAAATTTTTAAAAATCACATCATTAAAAAATAAAACAGAGTTTTGAAGGATGACAGGCTAGAAGATCTCAGGGAGGCCCAAAGAGAGCTGAGATAGTTATATTTTGAGTCACATGGTTTGTTTCATAAGTCAATCTCATAACAAAGGGGGGATTTATAGAGAACCTCTGGCCACTAAGAGGAAGAGGGCTGTTAGCTGGTGTACCAGAGGGGCCCCCGAGGGGAACGCAAACCTTAGGCCCAAGGCCGATGCAAAGACTTCCACAACTATGGGCCCTGATGACCAGCAGCATCTACAGCCACCTGCTCTAGCTGGTCTAGTGCTGGTCTAGTGAAATGCGTCTCTTATATAGGTCGTTTATCAGGCAGAGAGCGGAGGACATCTTTGTGGAGTTTTCGTACAGCACATGCACAGAATGAGTGCTGTTGCGCTGTCTGGAGTGTTCTTGGACTCAGTTTTAGAGCTGCATAGGATGGAGTCACCTACATAAAGGTATCTTATACTCAGAACGTCAGGCAACGTGCGTTCACATGTACCATAGCAGTTCTCAGCCTCCTCAGAGCCCAACATCCTTTATTCTCTCTCATTACGTCACATGTTCAAAAACATTTACCCCACAAAACTATATATTAAGTAATGATTTATCTTCTACTTTAAAAAAAAATGTAGTACTTTTGCATGTATAACTGATAACAATTTCCACAAATCCTGAGATAATCTGTTGGGAATACGGGATTCCAACCTAACCCACTGAATATTTTGGGAAATCTAAAATTATTTTTAAAAATCTTTAAGAAAACTGAGGCATGCCAATTAAGAACCAGGGCTAGGAAGTCCCAGTCTGCCAAATATACCTCTCTGCTCCCCAGGACTGGAAGGTTGGGGCTCAGAGACAATCGATTCAACCGGCTGGGTTCAAGGCCCAGCTTTGTTGCTTATAAGGCCACTTAAGTTAAGTTACTTAACCCCCCTGGGCCTTAGTTTCCCTCTTTTAAAATAGGAGTGATTTTAATATTAGTGCCAGTCTTCCAGGGCTTTTTGTGAATTGAATAAGGTAATATATACAACGCATACACAATAATATTTGGTACATAGCAAGTCCTCTCTAATTATAAGCTCATACAGCCGTTATTAGTTTTGGAGGTTTTATTATTTTTATTTATTTATTTAGTTTTTTGAGGCAAGGTCTCACTTTATAGTTCAGGCTGGCTCTGAGCTCACTATGTAGCCCAGGCAAGCCTCAAACTCGCAGCAATCCTCCTGCCTCTGCCTCCTGACTGCTGGGATTACAGGTGTGAGCTACCACATCCAGTTTGGAGCTTTTGTTTTAGATATTGGGCCCTGCATGTGCTAAGCACAACCCTGCCACTGAGCTCCTACTATCCTACTGGTGGGTGTGAGATTCATCACCCAAAAGTTGTTTGAAGCAACCTTTATACTCTAGAAATTTCCCAAGGGTAATCCCCTAGGGTCACAGAGTGAGTTAAACTCTGTGAGGGGGAGTTAAACACCAGTCTGATTTCATGGTCCACTTTTGCTTTGCTACTGTGTTCTAGGCCGTACCTTGATTAGCCCCTGTCAATAGCGCCTTCCTGCTCAAAGCTTCTCTAAGAGGCTTAGTGAGTGAATGGCTCCTTACATCCACTTGGGACTTCACAAACGGTGGCATTTATTTCATATTGGAACCAAATGTCTCTGCAGAAATGAGTATATTTCCCCAAATTATTAATATTAACAACTAAACAGTTATTAATAAAATATCTACAATAGTCAGAGCAACAGTTTTAAACACCACAGTCTAAAACTTACATAATTAGCTAGACCTTCAAAATTTTCCATCCTTCCTCATAACCAGTCACAGAATCTATCTCTAAATCACTCTTCTGAGCATGGGTGGGGAGCTAGCTGGAAATTTCCAGGAATATCCACCTTGTTATATTCTTTTCTATAAAGACTTATTCCTTTAAAAATAATTAAATGTGAAAGCCAGGCATGAAGCCTGAGGCAGGAGGTTTGCCATGAATTTGGGCCTGGTCTGGGCTATACAGTGAGTTTAAGACCAGCTTGAACTACACAGCAAGACCCTGTAACAAACAAACAAAATATAGATAAATAAATAGCATATGTATAATTAAACATGATATACTTTATAAGAATTTTCAGTACATTGGAAAGAAAAAGAAAGCTGGCTATGGTGTCACACATCAAACAGTCTGGGAGGCTGAGGTAGGAGAATGGCAAGTTCTAGCCCAGTCTGGGCAGTTTCGTAAATTAATAAGATGTTGTCTTCAGAAGATGAAAAGAAATAAAAAGGGCTGAGGATGGAACTCAGTGTGATAAGCCCTGGCTTCCATCTTCCGCCCCCCATCCCCAATTGCTAGTACCATTTCAAGACTGTCTTCAGACGTAATCCCCACAGCATGGCTCCTGAGCCTTTGCCAGGAAGTTTCCCTTGTTTTCTAACTCATTTCATTTAATTCCTACTTAACTTCTGATAAGCTACCGCTCTCTGCTTGTGCTTTCCAGACTACTGGCCAATTCAACCTGGACTGCCCCTTCTCTTTCTTTTCAAGGCTTTAATATCACCATAATATCGTCTAAAAACTACACTGCTGTCCTCTGAAACCCATTTGCTTTCTTGTTTCCCACCATAGATTAGGAGTCTGGAACTCACTCCACCTCCTGTACTTGCCGTGCTCTGAACTCACAGGCTTGCCTTTCCCTCAGTCCCTATCCTAGGCTCTCCTTAAAACCTATCACCTGGGTGATATATCTTGTGAAATAGAAAATCCTCAAAGTGAAATAGGGTGAAGGGGAAAAACAATGAGATTATCACAAAAGAGAAAGGAAACAATGTTTATGTATATGGGGTGGGTAGGGCTATGGGAAAAAATGAGAATTAAGTTGTGTCTTATACTGGTACAAATTCTCACTGTGGAGTGCAATCATGATATGTATATGTAATGTACCAATAAAGATTTCAATTAAAAAAAAAAAGCCTATCACCTGGCCTCCCTCCTATTGCTACTTGTCTCTGTCCCTTCTCCCACTGAGTTCCCACCCTGTGCTTTTGCCTTATCACCACTGAAGGCCTCAGAGCTGCTGTCTCCATCCACATAGCTCCTCAGAGGCGCTGCTCTGCAGGCGTCAGTGCTGGTGGAAGCCAGCCGGTACCGGTGTGAAACTGCTCATCCCGCGGTGGGACGTGGGGGCCTACAGGACAAGTCCTGCCTCACTGAGTGCGGGTGAGAGGTAGGGAATGAGGAGCTTGAGCTAAGCCCCTAAATTATTGTTGCCAGGCAGGATGCTAGATCTTCAGAATATTCCAACCAAGCCAAGAACTAGAATTTTTATAGAACTATTCAATACTGACTAAAAAAACAAAACAAAAATCCAAAAAGTACCCGGAGACTAATCTAGCCTCCAAATGTAACTACAAATTCACAGGAAATCTGTGAGATGAGAACATGTAAAACAGCCCTAAATGAGCAATCACCCAATTTCACATTGGGGAAAATCACAAAACAGAATTATATATATATATATATATATATATATATATATATATATATGCATACAAATCCACAATATAGATATATTGAGGATTAAACCCAGGACCTTTGTACTGAATTATAGCCCCAGCCATTTTTATATTTTAAAATTTTGAAACAGGATCTGGCTAAGACACTTAAATTGATCAGGTGGGGCTTGAAGTTTTGATCTTCTTGCCTCAGTCTTGCTGAGTGCTGGGATTACACGTGTGCCCCACCACACCTGATTTAACATATATTAAAAAAACAAACAAAACCCCAATAGCAAGGATAAAAGAGAAGGAAAAACTTGCAAATTAAGTGAAATGTAAGTGAACAATCAATTACACAGTATGGAACTTATTTGGAATTGTATTTTGAACTAACAAATTGTTTTTTTAATGACCTAATTAAATAAATTCAAATGCTGACTATGATTTATGATGTTATTAAGGAATTATTATTCATTGTGGTGGTATGGTACTATGGTTGTTTTCTTCTTTAGTATTCTATTTTTAAAAATTAATTTGTTTGAGACACAGCCTCACTATGTAGTTCAGGCTAGCCTGGAATTCATTATGTAGCCCAATCTGTCCTTAAATTCATGGAGATACTCCTGCCTCAGCCTTCTTGATGCTGAGATTACAGATCATGTACCACCATACGTCATAATATGTGTTCCTTTTTCCAGTAGCAGGGATTGAACTCAGGGCTTCGTACTTAACCAGACAGGCACGGTGCCACTGAGCTACATCCCTGGCTTAATATTTCATTTTTTAAAGCTGTATTTTTTAGGTATAATTTACCTTTAAAATTTTCTTTTTTTTTTTTTTTAAGGTTTTTTGAGACAGGGTCTCGCTTTATAGTTCAGGCTGGCCCTGAGTTCGGCCTCAAACTCACATCACAGCAATCCTCCTGCCTCTGCCTCCCAAGTGCTGGGATTACAGGTGTGAGCCACCATGCCCGGCACTGTGGTATGTGGTACTGGTTGCTGCTGGGGTGAGTCTCCACACCCAGTATGGTATGTGCTTACCGGGGATCGAACCCGGGTCCTTGAGCTTTGCAAGACAGGCGCTGGAACCACTGAGCTAACTCCCTGGCCCTAAAAATTTCTTACTTAGAAGTGTTTCAAATTTACAGAAGAATTGCAAAAATAGTACAAGAACTCCTGTGTATCTTCTATCCAGATCATTTCTTTCCTTTCTTCCCTCCCTCCCTCCTCTTCCTTCCTTCTTTGCCATTTGAAAATTGTAGGTACCACCTTCTTTTTTACCCCTAAATACTACAACAATTCCTTCCTAAGAAAAAAATTCTCTCTTAGAGTCTGTACCTTTTGGAGAGTCATATTAAAATATTTAGAGATAAAATAATATGAAGTCTTGGATTTGATTCAAAATAATACAGGAGCGACATTACGTGAAAAAAGGGAAGGGTTCATTAAATTAGTCTTTTTGCTTCTACAAGAATATGTGCAAGATTTTCATCACACAATTTTAAAAGTTATGTTTATGAAAGATTTTTTAAATGACATGTTTATGATATGCAAACTGATAGCAAAATACACAATCGTTTAAATTTTATTTATTTATTGGGCATTGAAGATTGAACCAAAGGCCTTTGTGCTAAACTACATCTCCAGCCCTTTTTTATTTTTTATTTTGAGACAGTCTTGCTAAGTCACCAAGTTGCTCAGGCTGGCTGGGACTTGGAATTTCACCTTAGCTTCTCAAGGTACTGGGATTATGGGCATTTGCCACTGGGCCCATCTGTAAGATACACAATTTTTCTACAGAGTACTGTCTCAGCTGTCCAAGATTTACCATGCATAGATAAAAGATAGACGACAAAATGTTAACATTCCAGCTTATTCATGATAAGACTAGTTAGTTGACTTTTATAATAAGAAAAAAAGGTCATGAAACTAAAAAATTGGAAAAACAAAAACACTGATGACTAATTCTACATGAAATATTGTTGGGAGTCTAACAAAACACACTGTGGGCTGGATCTGCCCCAGTGGGTCCCTGCAGCAGATTTTGATTTTAAAAACGAGTCTGTAAATTATAAGCTTCAGGCCAAATCCAGCCTGTCGTGTCTTTCGTATCATCTATAAGGTAAGAATGGTTTTCATATTTTTAAATGGTTGAGGGGGATAAAGAAGAGTATTTCATAATATGACATTTACATAGAGTTCCAATTTCAGAATCCATCAGCACTCATATGTATAATTATATTTAATATTGTATATTATATTTTAAATTTCACCAATATATAATGTGTGGAAATTTGCATTCTCCTTTGTTATAAAAATACCTACATAATATTCTCACTTTTGTCTCAACCCATAGCTTTAGAATGAACTCCTGCGCTGGCCTCAGCACACATCAACATGGGGTGAGACTCATGCTAAAATTCTATAGCACTAAACTAGACTTAAGTTGTTTATCTGATGTAAGAAATCGGATGTGAGAAAACAGCCAAATCCCCAAAACAGGCCAGTCTTAGCAGTGCGGATGAGAGAGTCCCTCTGCTTTAACCCTCATCGGGAAAGTCACATGAACTAACCCAGTGTGAACCAATCTGCTTTTGCCCTCTGCTGTTTCCTTGTTCCTGCTCAAGCTGCGTATAAAACCTGACTGTGGTGCCAGACCCAACAAAATGTCTTCCTAGTTTTTAGAGATGGAGTGCTGCTTGACTGCACAAATTGCCAGTAAAAGCCAATTGGACCTTTAAACTCAGTTTGTGGAAATTTTGTCTTCTGACACTGAAAAAGTCTAAAGTGCTCACTCTCTGATGTGCTGCAGAGAAGGTCTGTCAGCCTCAGGTGAAGGACTGTGTTTCTACTGTGACCCGAAAGCAGCCTGGTTTTGCTGCTAGAGCTTAACTCTAAGCACTGTTCATCCACTGAAGTCTGCAGAAGACCTGGAGCCATGATCGCCACCCTGGCCACGGTACCTTCAGTGACAAAAGAAAAGGGTCGAACACCACCCATCAACTGAAGTCTACTTCAGATTCCCATACGAACCCATCAAAAACACATGGACCAGGCGACTCTAAGTGCTGCTTGCCACCAAGAGAACTAGGAACCCGAAGCATCAGAGTATCCTCTGGGGAGGATGGCCTGGTAGGCACTCAGAGGGAAGAGAAGAGCAAGAGCGGGAGGGAAGGAGGAAGGAAGGGGAGAGGGAGGGAAAGGCTTTGGGGAGGGGCTTCTAAAGCAGGCAACATTTCTAAAGCATGCTTCCACAGGCAACATTTCTTTGAGAAAAATTAAAGAAAACCTTCTCAAATCTGCAGCTTACAGCAAATATTTTGGCTAGATCTCCAGTCGGTGCTTTGTGGAAGACTGAAAGCACTTGGTCACAACACACATAAATAGTCTGCTCAATTTATTTAAAGTTTAAATGAAGAGAGCAACTACTGGATGGGCAGAGGCAGGGAGGGGCGGTGTGGCATTCCCAGCATGGAGAATAGGAATCTCGAAGTGGTACTGGAAACTTTGCAAGGCTCTGGGTAAATCACCTGCCAGGACGTCAATCAGTAGGTTCTGCACAGTAGGCAACGTGGGGCAATTAAGCAGCAAGACCAACACTGACTGAAGCCAGACGAAGCACAGAGCATCACACGCAGCACCCAGCCTTTTCCAGCTGGCCTGCAGGCTGCCTGGGGCAGCTGTAGGGGCTCTCTCGGCCTTCTTTTCCTGACTGCAGTGCCTCTCCTCTCTCTCCCTTGCACCCTCAACCTCTGGCTACAGGGTCCAGCAGAGCAGCCTCTCCTTTTGTTTATCTCAGCTGCCTCTTGACTGCCCCTTTGTTCCCTTATTCCTACTTCTGCGCCCCCACCTGCCCCTTGCCACCCTCTCTAGTATGCAGCATCTCCCCATTTTCTTTCACATGGTTCCCCAATACCTTGTCTATTTAGAGAATCTCTCCGGGGATAGTTCCTCCCTTGGCCTTCTTTTTCTTTTCTCAGCTCAAGAAACAAGCAAAAAAGGGGAAAAATTATGAGAGCCTTGCCCTTCTGAGATTCAACCACATTCTCAGCTGGTGGCTTTTGTTTTCTGTCTCACTGGGTTGTAAGGCCCTCAGGGCAGGCACTCTGCGTCATGCTCTTCACTGGGGAAGGTGGGCAGGACCATGAGGCCTTAATTAAGGGCAAGGCCTCAGACTGGCTAGATTTGAGCATGCAAAAGGAAATTTCAAAGTAACCAGTTGGTAGCGATGACTATGGAGTAAGGCAGAGGATTATTTTATTGCATAAAGCAAATACTGAAAGTCTTTACTGTCTTTCATGAATGTATAAGGAATACTTAGACTGGCATTTTAAAAACAAAACTAAACCAGAAAACAAACTCCCTCTGCAGGTTGAATAGTGAGGGTAGACACAGCACTGGTCTCGAGTAGAAATAGCTACAGAAGCAAGGAACCCATTAAAGAAAAAAGGCAAAATCAGTTGTCAGATCAAAAGAGCAATTTTTGGGTCAGTGGCATGCTGGAATCACATCACAAAGACAAGTGATTTGACAACTGGTTTACCTGCTAACCAGAAAGCTTTCTATAGAATAGTCAGCCAGGAGACCCCCCAATTTAGTCAGAGAAGGTAAAAAAGCAGAAGTATCTTACTGGTATCACAAATTCAAATTTTTGTATCCAAGGGCTTCTTAACTTAACATCTGCTCATGAATGCAAAAGTGACACCATCACTGAGGTCACCTGGCATACAGGCAGGCCAGCTTGGAGAAGGGCAGCCAGACATATGGTGGCTTATTAGGAGCCAAGACATCTCGGGAAGGTGATAAGAGCAAGAGACAAAGTCCAAATGAAGAACTGTCCTTGCTGTCAGCTGAGCTGTCCCTAAACTGAAGGCTAGACTCCAGGGAGCAGGAACAAAGGCCACTAAAAAGAACAACATGCCATTCATTTCTTTCTGCACCGGGGAGGATACACAACTGTGTTTGTCCAGACCATGCTCTGGCTGCAGGTGGAAGCACTGGACACAGCTCCACAGGGACTGTGTCATATTCCAATCTGCCTAGTTGAAAGCTGTGGCGGGCACACAGTAGAGTGCCCCAAGGAGCATTGAATTGTTGAAGGCAACACCTCCATGATGCACAATATTCTATGGCAAAGGGCCAGAAGAAGTCTGTCTTCATGTAGTGGGATGAAAAACCCAAATAAGGAGCCAGTTAGGCCACCTTCATTGAGCTGAGCCACGTCTGCTAAATTATGAATCAGTTTTAGGAAGTGCTTCTGGAATATTTGGAAGGCTCTGAGGAGCCTTATAGTTTCTAATTTGTATGCAAACCAATTCCTTATTCTCTAGCTTTCATCAGCAGACTAACCTGAAAGGCTGTAGTATTCTTAGCACTTTTTGCTATGATAAAGAAAAATCAATCTAAGTAAAAATGCTTTTTAAAAAATCTACCAACGAGAAAGATGTATGGAGAGCTGAAATGTTTTACTGAAATCTGAAAAAACTTCCCTAGTTTTATATGACAAAGACAACCGATTGGCTTAATGTGGTGGCACACATATGTAATCCCAGCATTCTGAGAGATGGAGGCAGAAGGATTGCAAGTTAAAGCCTACCCTGGGCAATGCAATGTCTTACAGCAAGAGCTTGTCTCAAAATAAACAAGGAAAAAGGATGAGGATGTAGCTCAGTGCAAAGGCCCTGGGCTTAGTACGCAGTGGTAAGATAAAACAGACCCTTTTGCCACTGTGTCTTTGAAAAAATGTGATAGCTACCTCAGTTTTGTTATCAGTTTAAATTCTGGAGTTCTTAGGAAAAATAAAGGAAGAGGCTTCCCAGAAATTTGCTTGCTCTTTTCATCCTTTCTTGAGTTGGCGCTGCATCTGTGCCAGGATTTCATCACCTCATATGACTGCAATGTCCCAACTGTCACTGCAACTTCTTAGGTGGCTTCAGGGTGGTGACTGGGTCAAAGGCAATGACTTCACTGGTATCAAACTCTGGGGGCACAGGCCAGGCTGTCGCTTTTGGGAGACTCAACTAAAAAGCTGCAGACCGGGCTCTGAGAGAGTGCCAGGTACACCAAGAAAGGGGAGTGTGCAGCTTGAACCTGGGCATATCTCCACTTGGGAGACCCCAGGTCTTTACCTGGCTGGATCTTTCTCATCACACAGATCTCCACTCAAGTACCACCACCCCAGGGAAGCTTTCTCCGATCCACCATTCTAAAGTGGTCCTCTTCCTTACAATCTACCACCCTTGCTTTTAAGTTTTTCTTTGCACCTGTCGTCTTTAGCTTTTTTTTTTTTTTTTTTGCACTGGGAATTAAACTCAGGACCTTGCACTTGCAAGGAAGGTGCTGGAACCACTGAGCTAAACCCCAGCCCTTCTGTAGCTATTCACTTACATATAATTTTTACCTCCTCCCCCACCTGCTGCCTTGTCATATATACTGTAGTCGGGTCCATTAGAAGCACGGCCTGGACTGACTTGTTCATTATTATATTTCTAGCTTCTGGAATATGACTGCAGATAGTAGGTGTTCAGTAAATGTACTGAGTGTTTCATTACTAAGAAAGCTCTTAAGAATAGCATTTTTCTTGGAACCATAAAAACAAGCCACATGGTATTAGGAACTCAAAGACTCAGAGCATGATTTAGTTCTAAAGAGGAAGCTGTGATCCTTTTCTAGGTATATTTCTCACACATTATGCAATAAAGAGGCTCCACGTCATAATTTGACTGAGGAATCTACTGAAATGGCTGAAATAGATCACATCACTGTGGAAGCAAGAGATGCAATATTATATGCTCACTGAATTAAAGGTTGGAAAGATATTTCCCATCCTCCAAAGGAAGGAAAGAGTTGAGAATTTTATACTATAAATCATTCAGGCAGAAAACCACACATTTGCCCATTTCATTTTGGTGAGAACAAAGCAGTTGTTTGCACTTTCTTCCTGTCGCACCTGCTCCAGCCTGCCCAGGATAAACACCTTAGTCAAAAAGTGCAAATAGGTTAATCACTGTCTTTTATACAAGGTGCCATCTTCAATTGGCAGGAAACATATCCAGCTAATCTAGAAAATCAACTAATAATCATAAATGGGTAAAAACTCCATGTCTCAAAAACATTACTGTGAAATATGAAGGCAAAACGTTAAGCGAAACATAATAAAGTAATAAATAATTATTCTTCCATTCACTGATCTATTTATTAGGATGACAAAGGCACAATACATTTCCCAACAGTGTTATTGTCTTATTTGGCTTTCTGGTACCTTAAATCATATTTCAAATTCTTTTAGGCACATCCAAGAACAACATAAATAATGCCATTTAAAAAATCATTGAGTATGAAAATCTACAAGATGATGCAACTGTGCTTGAGTTAAAAACAAAAGGATCGACATTCTATAAATGTTGCAATCTATCAGATATTCATTTTATGGTGAAAACAATTGCATTGTTTTCTTCCAATCTTATAATTAAGATTCAAATGGATTAAAAATGATTCACTTGCCCTGGCTTATTAAAATAGAAGACCCTGTGGTAGGAATCTTCCTGAATAGCAATAGTGTCTTCATTACAAATGCAGAGCTCACTATTTGCTCAAGAGCGAATGACAATTAGCCTGATCTTATTGCAACCTTTGTTGCTACTGGTACTAAAATAAATGGCAGTATAGAGACAGGTTTCCAACATTCCCTTCAGTTTACAATCTGATGGATACTGTACTCAAAATATATTTAGTCATTTTAAGTTCTAGGGAAGAAGGAAAATGGCACCCGAACAGTCAAAATAAATAAATAAAAGTGATGCAGGATGAATATTTCACGGCAAGCCCTGAGTACAAAATCACTAGGAGAAGAATCATATTCTAACATAATTGAGCCAGAGAAAAATTCCAAGCAAAATACTTTAGTTGGCCTCAAAGCAGTACAACAACACCAGTGACAACAACAATCACCCTTTTAGCACATAAGAGGTTTGATTGTGCAAACAATGCTGTAGAATATTAGAAACACTGCTAGAATAAAGCAACTATTTACACAGATGGTTCTGAATCTCAGTGTTCTTCACATCGTAGCAAAGCTCTAGGAGCCTTTAGGTCTGGTGACATCTTCCTCCGACACACCTACAGAGACCCTACCGGATGAGCTCAATGTGTCCTTGTCACTGGGGGGGCACGCTTGGGTTTGGGACCATTTCTACCTAGAGCGCAGAGGTCACCAGTGGAAGGATAGGGGAAAATAGGAGCATAAGCTTTTTCTGATTCTTAGAATTTCTAAAATACCTTTTGTTTCAGAGGCGCTGATGAACTCGTGATAATGAAACTACACCTCTGAACACAAACCTTGACCTGCATTCTGGAGCAATTACAAATAAAACCTTAATTTTAAAAGTACTGAGTACAGAGGGAGAAAAAAACTGTTTCTCTGCAAGGATTCCCTACATATTTATAAATATGGCTTAATTTTTAAGGCTCAAAGGCCGCATTTTAAAAACGTCTAAAGCAGTTCAGATTCTATATGAGAGGAAACAGAGCTACAAAATTTTCATTAAACATTTGTGTCCTTTTTAAAGATATTCTTTTGCATATCTGTTATTGCATTTTAAAATATGACTTGGTTACCAAGGAAACAGGTTCCGGCCCAGTGTTAATTTGAAACTAAAATATATTTGAGAAGTTAAGTTGAAAGAACTCAGGAAATTATTTTGAAAAATGTCAGAATTTGGAACTTGCAGAACCACAGCTATATGGTCTGCAGTGTACTACTGGGCTGCTTGATTTCATTTAGTGAAGCTCTATATTTCTAACAGGGCCATTTATGTTTAATGTTTCCTTTTTAAGAATGGTAACTCATCCTCCCCAAATTATATATATATACCAGCAGTGTATTTACCCCTGTGTTTTATCTGAAGTTGATTTTGGAAGTATATAAGATTTTATTTTCAGCTTTCTTATAGCGGTAAAATACCGCTTCTTAAAATTTAAATATTTTAAATATTTCTTGCTAAGCTTATTCGTGCTCTTTGAAATGATCTCTAGAAATTCATTTATTTTTAGTTTCAAGCTAAAATAAAGCTAAATCATCAGAGTTTTCAAAAAATTCTTTTGTTGTCTAGTGGCGCCACACCTATCATATAACTGATTTTTTTTTTAAAAGGAATCATCACATTCTTAAAGCAGAATCATTTTATAAGTTTACAAAAACTATATATTTGTATAGTATCTGAACAGGAAAGGCTCTCCAATTTAAGACCCCCCCCCAAAGACTACAAGTATCTTATTCTTTATTTAAAAACTCATATTTTAATCCATCTAATGCTCTTCCTACATGGCTTAAAAATTTTACAAAGCATGCAAATTTCAACCTACCTGTATGTATCTTTCAATGCAATGCTAGCATGACAAGACAGCCATTTTTAGGTAAGGCGATGGAGATCAACTGATCTCTCCGTCTTCTTGCTCACAAGTTTTAGATGCAATTGTCACACATACCAAAAAATCATACGCAGAACAGCTTGAATGTACTGTGATCACAAGCACTGAATTTATCAACAGGAAAACAGGATTGAAAAACGAAGTTTCTTATCCAAGGTTTCTCTGAGGCTGCAGCTAAGGAGGTGGTGGTGTGTTGAATTTTTTTCCCCTTGCTCCTCTGAGAGTTCAAAGCTCAGAGCTGACCACTGCAAAGGCCACTGTCACATCTGCTGAAAATCAAACCACTGATACCAGCAGTGAAAATCCAAATTTGAGAACTAAAGTGGCTTGCGCACGATGGGGTGCCTAAGAATTAAAAATAGATTCCACCTTGCCTCCCACCTGCACAGTAAACATGTAAGTTTCAAGTGTTTAATTTGATATTCACATTAATTAACAATACAACATACATTATTTAAAAGACAGCAAGTGCAGGAGGAAAGGGGAGACACCATCTGGTAGCAGAGTTTTGTTGTGGTTGTTTTTGGTTTTAGGGTTTTGTGGGGCTTATTTGGCTTTGTTTAAAAAAAAAAGATAAAATCGCATTTTGAATGTGATGTAAAGCAAACCACCCGGGAGCAAATGAATCGGAAATGAAAGGTGATGTCGAAATATCTATGGCTGTAATGAGGCAAAAACAAGTCTTCACTCCCGATGATACGGCATACAGAGCATTTACATACTCACATCTGAAATACTAGCAACGTGTAATGAATTCTCTACACAGCATGCACACACTGCACAAGCACGCTAATCCTGCCTGCCATCTTAGGCTCACAGAAGCAAGATACGGAATGCATGCAGCACACGAGCACTAGGGAAGGAGGAGGCAAGGGACAGCTCACCTTAAATGCGGTATCTGATTAATGTTGTAAGTGACATTGCATATCAGCCTCAGAGTCTTGGTTCAACTGGGTAGGAGGGAACAAAGAAAAATGTCATCAACTGGTGATGCAAGATGAGCCCAATCACTAAACACTGCTTAGCAAACTCCAAATTCTGCAACCAGGCTGTAGAAGGCACTTCACACACTGGAGCAGAGCTGCTGCACAATGAACGTGTCCTCCTGCTCCTGAGATTCAGTCCTTTTGCTAAGGAAGAAAATAAGCTGCAGTGAATACTGTCATGTCCTCTTCTCGAAGAAAGCTTTCAATACAGTATGTATCTGGTCCGGGATGCATTTGATAGATTGTTAATTTTATAGAACTGCTAACAACCAAAATCAAAACGGTTAGCTAGTGCAAAATAGAGAAGAATTCTGATAAAGGGTGTAGCATTTCTAGATTATTTTTCAAAATCCTAAGTGGTGCCGGCAGGCTCGCAGAAGAATGCATGCTCAGCTGTCTGTATCCGTTCTATAACCTTTAACCACAAGCAGCGTAAATGTATCCTGCTAAATGTATCTGCAGTAGAGAATGCAGATACCGCCTCCAACAGAATCGTATTAAGATTGTGAATGAAATTTCTTAAAATTAGAAGCAGAATAAAATTAGTGCAGAAAAACAAATTGATGCTGAGTTCCTTTGGATGTATAGCTGACTGTCATGAACAACAAAAGCTATCTTTAGGCTCCTGACCTAAATAATACTCAGACTTAAAGCAGCATACTGTACGCGTTCAGAACGTGGACAATGCAAAAGGAGGTTTCTTCTCCCTCCCCCGTTGAAAGCTAAATTTAAAGGTAACAAGCCATTTATAGGAAGAGCAGAAGCAATAGACAGTACGTACTGCAGGAGGAGAAATCGTGTTGTGCTGGGAGGCAATGTTTCTTTGTTTTACTTTGAGGCTTATTTTAGCTACGCTTCCACGATGACATTGACATCAGAGGTCAGGGCTGACACTGGGTTGCTATCCGTTTTATGAGTGAAATGTTTCCCGAAAATTAAATCTCATCTACTCAAAACACCAAATTTCATGTCTTCTTCAATGCCATTTCCCTACCCCCGCTGCTCAAGATTGATGAGATCTAGCTTGGCTGTGCGGATGAAATAGGAATCACTTTCTGCAGAGACTCCAGTCCGTAACTGCAGGGATTTAATTTTTTAAAATAAAAATAAAATAACCTTTAAAAATTCTCATGCACACCTTTTCATTCCTATCCACACACAAACACACATAAAATTGAAGTTCACGTTGCAATGAAATGTTTAACATGTGGAACAAAGTGTTGAAAGAGCTGCTTATTCAGGATTTGGAAGAAATGCCTAATAAGCAAATACTATTTTGCTACAAAACCAGTGTCACCACGTCCCCAAAGAAGAACAGCGTAGCTTGCTAGAAAAAATTTCTCCAGATAACCACCAGCAGATACAAGCCAGAAAAGCATTTCATTTACTGTTTCATAAAATAAGAAGTTATTTATTTTAAGGAAACAGAAGAGTTCTTTTCCATTCTATTTCTTTAGCTACAGAGCAATCATACCCACCCCCACCCTTAAAGGATCTTGGATATATGCCAATATTTTTATAAAATGTATGAGATTGATTTTGAGTATAGAACATTTACATTTTTTGACTTCTTATCCCTCCCAAAGTCTTTAATTGCCTATCGCATCACTGACTAGGCTAATGGTAATTAATTTTAACGTGCAAAAATGAATTAATATTTTCTGGGATTGCTTGTTTTCCAGTGCCTCTATCTTCTATAAAATGGCTGGAAATAATAAGGTTAGTAAAATATTTAAATTCCCCAGAAAAATTTTAAGGGAGAAAATATATTCAAACATTTAACATATGTACTAGGTTTCACAACGAGATCTTTTGTTTGTAGCTCACACTTCATCTCCTTTCACAGAACAGAAGTGATTTCTAGTTAAATGTGTAGAAAGCACGCTGCCCACCTCTAACCTGCACCGTCAGTCACTGAGTCGAGTGGTCCAGATGACGGGTCATACCTGGTCGAAAGCAAGTCCTCTTCTCTTTGGAACACATCTCTCCCTCACACCTACTCAGAAATAAATATGGCTCAAAAAACACAGTAGCGTCTGGTCTAACACCAATGGTAAAGCCATCTTCCCCACCCCCACATCATCGCTCTATGAGCTCTAGCTAACATTGACAGCGACAGAAAATTAGAATGGAGTGTCCTTAGGCCAATTCCTTCTTTACCATGGGGTTGAGAATTGGAGATTATCACGCTCAGTTACGAGGCACTGATTTACTAG